>JANHZU010001512.1:122803-150851 GCA_032468055.1 Acrochordus granulatus | reverse complement strand
TCATTAGAAAAGACTGTGATGCTGGGAAGGATTGAAGGGAAGAGGAGAAGGGGACAGCAGAGGATGAGATGGATAGAGAGCATAGTCAGTGTGATGGGCATGGGCTTGGGAAGACTCCCGGAGGCAGTGCAAGACAGGGAGGCCTGTTGTAATGCAGTCCATGGGGTCGCAAATAGTCGGACACAACTGCATGACTGAACAACGAGTATAGCAGCACAAAAATGTGATAAATAAAATTCTTCCTTCAGGAAACAAAAGTGAAATGCACAAGTTTTGAATGGGGGAATCTCTGATTTGGCAATCAGTCTTGGGATAGTTCATTGTAAACATAATTTATCAGAGAGATAAAAAAAAATCAGCAAATATAAGCTGAATCAACCGAAATTTAATTTTCAAATCAAGGGAAATCATAGATTATTTATAGATACTTTTTTCTTTGATCAGATCCCATATTGTACCCAATTCTTGGCATACATTTTAAGGATTCAGGAAATGTGAAAAACATTCAGAAAATAGTAAGAATGATTAATATAACAATAAGATCCATTCAATAGTGAAACTACTAATCTAAAGCTGTGATGGGTCCATCTTCATAGTGAATATTCAAACCTATGATCAGAGACTATTTCAATCAGGTTCCTGTACTAACTAAGAAACTGAATTCCATGCCCTAAATGATCCCTTCCATCTCTATGGTTTTATGAAATTAAGTTTGATTTTATTTCATTTTAATAGCAGTAATATTAATATATTACTATATATTAATAGCAGTAATATTAATATATCACTATATATAATAAATTGCCATGTTTGTAATGTTTTTCCATGTATCATATTACATTTTATAAGTTTGTATTGATTTAGAACACCCAAGGCTTTGGATTGCTGCAAATGGTCCAAAAGCCCCAGGTTGTGTATCTATGTTCAGTGTGATTATTTGGCATGCCTATATTTCTAACATGATATAAAATTGGCCTTCTTGTAGCATGAAACTAGTAGTTGCCTGATGACATGTTCTTGTCTGGTACACTTTGTTTGCTGTTCACGTCTACTAATCACACCATCTCCATTTTCTGGATTAAGGCTGGTCTGTGGCTAAGAAATATATTCCGGACTCAGTTGTGCAACATTTTACTTTCCCAGCAATGCACAATCAGAAGAGCCCTTCTTGAAGAATGCATTTAATGAAAAAAGTTACACAGAATATCAAACTACTGTATCATCATTATTCTTCAGGAGCGTAGATGACAACTGAAGGACAGCCCAGCTGGATCAGAGTCCACCAATTTCCTTCTTCCAATAGCTAGCAAAAGATTCTGGGAAAGCAGAACCAATGGATCAGATAATAGTAGTTTCTCATTGCCACTTTTCAGCAATTTGTATTTGGAGCATTTTGCCTCTGAACACGGAATTTCCACTTAGCTGTTGCCATAATAATAAGGGCTTAATTTTTTCTAGTTATTTTGAGAAAAAAGAAAAATAACTGTACAAAAATTATCTGAAAATATATCGCTTTTCTCTATTAGTCTATTGAGTTATGAATGCACTTGGTGATTTGTTATTCATCTATTTTATGCACGGGATTTATGTACTCCATTTAGCTTGACAAAGAACCAATGAGCGGAGCAGCCTGTCTTCTCTTCATATCGTTCTCAAAGTCCTTTGACATGATACAATGGCAGGTATTGTCACAAGGGGCAGCAAGTTACATGAATGGAGCCCTTGTTAACTTGTATAGTAGTCTGCTAAATTTGGGCTGCAATCTGATTAGTTCATGCCAGGACAGACTTGGGAAATTGTATGGAAAGCTGTCCATGGGAAACAAAAGGAAAGATGATTTCCCTTTTCATGAATCTATAAGTAAGAAGCTGTTCATTGCTAAAAAGAGAGGTGAAGTGTTTCATATTTGGTTGAAAACTGCATATTACTCATGATTGTCAACAGTGGCTGGCAGTTGCTCTCCAGGATGGGGTTCATCCAGGTGGGGATGGGGGATGATCAGTGATTTTCCAGCTGATCAGCCTGAGACTCATCAGTAAGAGATTGTATCTGGAATCTACTCTGGTAAAGCAGGTGATCCCTTCCTGAGCTGGAGCCTCTGAGAAGACTGCCAAAATAAATCTGTTTATCTTAGATGCATTGGGAAGACCCTCTGTACATGTTCAGAAAAATATTTTTGATCTATCCACCCATAGTTGTCAAACTAAGCTTGGAATGAAAATAGAATTCTGTTGTAAATTAATTCCTTGAATTAAACCTTGGATATCTATTTGAAAATTGTGGCTCATTGCGAAACCACAAATATCTGAGAAAAACAGCTGCAAACTTCCAAAGGGCCAGCTTCCTAAATGAGCATTTCCTTTTTCTCTCTCTCTTTGTATATAAGGAACAAGCTTATATGTATTTTGAAGGGCAATTAATTGTAAATTCTTACTGCTAAAAGATTTACTTGAGGCTCAGCAGCATAATAATCTGCTGGGCATTTGCTATTAATCATGGTTGTTGGCTCCTGTCACTGCTAATTAGTACACTAACTTATTATTTAGTTTCTTAAAGATTACGTGAGATCTGGGTTGTGTTACAGAATCGCTACACTCGAGCATTTCATTGCACAATGACAATCTCTGGTGCAGATTGCCCAGTTTTGCTTTATTTTTGTGGTTTTGGACAGTTCTAATCTACATCTGACAAGAACGGATATGTATCTCTCAATATCCACTCTATCCATCCATAATTATAAATGAAGGCTTCTTATTGTGCAGCCTATAGTATGTCAAATCAATCATTTCTGGCACACTGAATAAAGGTCTCTGAGCTCAATAATTCAAAATGACTGGTACAGTAGTAAGTGAAGTTTGAAAAAACAGTAGACAAGTTGATTAGAGCCTTTGGAGATACATGCTCTGAATAAAAGAATAACCTTTGTGAACTTTGAATACAAAGCTTTCAAATGAATTTCATATGAAATATGGGGGCACGGAAAGGCACTATTCAGGAGGGCTGATTAATCGAGTCGCGGTGCTTTGTAAACCTTGACAGTGCTGAAAACTCTGTTGATATGCTGCGTAGCCACACCAAGATGAGAAGATTGGCAGAAAAGGCAGGACTGAGAGGCACAAAAGAAGCTTGTTGCACACCTCAAGTCTGAGTGAAATCTAACGTCAGGATTGACGGATATCACACTGGTGAACAATGTTCTGAACACAAACGGTGGGCATAAATCCTGTTTCTGATATCGTAACTGTTTTAAGGTGTGCAAATAGAGGTTTCTGGAGGGAGGTAAACATTAGAGGCCACCTGGAATATGTGGCAAAGATTGTATCCATCAATGTAGCATCTGAGCTAAAATAATGAAGAGAACTCCTTTTTGTCACATTTATTTTCAGTGCCGAGATTTGTCACTGTTTCTCTTTAGGGAGAAAATACAATAACAAATACAGATGCTACTCATTACCCTACAATCAAACTTAGTGGCTGTGGACCCGCTCTACAATAAAACAACTGGGATTGAACTACAGGTAGACTACTACAAGTAGTCCTCAACTTAGGACCACAACTGGGATTGAACATTTTGTCACTAAGTGATGCAGTCATTACGAGATTCATGCCAGATTTTATGACTTATTTTGCCATAAGCATTAAGGAAATCACTATGGTCATTAAGTGAATCATGCAGTCGTTAAGTAATTCCAACTTCCTCTAATGACTTGGGTTGTTGGAAGTCCCCTGGGAAGATTGCAAATGGCAATCACATAAGCCTGGGAGACTGCAAGTGTTGTAAATATATGTTGGCACTCAAATTCTGATCACATGACTGCACAGACGCTGCGACAGCCATAAGTATGAGGATCAGTCATAAATCACTTTTTTCAGTGTCATAGTTAATTTTGGTCATAAAATGAATGAAAGGACTACCTATACTTTCACATCCAATTTCCAAAGGTGGCAGTACCAGATCAACCTTGTTTGGGCAGGAAATTTTAACAAATTTTTGTCTTGGGTTTTGGTAATACTTGAACGGGAAACATTATGAATATATTTATTTACTAGATTTTTATCCTGATAAATAACTCAAGGAAGCAAACGTACCTAATACTTCTTCCTCCTCCTTTTTTCCCCATAATAACAAACCTGTGAGGTAGCTCAGGCTGGCAGAAAGTGATTGGCTCAAAGTCACCCAGTTGGTTTTCATGCCTAATGTGAGACTAGAACTCACAGTCTCCTGTTTCTAGGTCAGCACCTTACCACTGCACCACACTGGGTCTCTACCAAATATTTATACTATTGGCTCTACTGAAAAGTATTTGAAAAACCCCATCTCCCCAAAAGACAATGGCAAGCCACTTTGGCTTTGTGGCCAAGGAAACTGCCTGGAAACGTCTGTGAAGTCACAAGCAGTTGAGCTCAAGTCAACAAAAGATGTATTTTATTTATTTATTTAGAAGGTCTTTGCCGGTGTCACTTATAGAATGAAAGTAGTGAAGTTGTGAATTATACAACTCTTCTAATTTTAAAAAGTGTGTTCTTTAAAATAATCAATTTTGCCTGTTTTTGTCAGTACCACCAAAAAACAGTTATGAAAAATCAGTTTTTGATGGAATGGGAGCAAAAGAGAGTTGCAACTGAAGTCTCCATTTAAATGTATACACAAATACACAGTATTCTACAATTATTCAGAGAGATGAATAAGAAAAGACATGAAACAAACCCACTGTGTTCCTGTAATGTGGAAAACCAAAAATGGAGAATAATAATCATTCATGCATTTAAATCCAAATTTTGAAAAATGTCTTCTTTGTTTTTTCTTAATACAAGCACATTTTTTTCTCAGCTAGGTTCTGGTTTATCTGTAGGTCAGCTGACTGGATGGTGACTTGACAGTTCAGTAAGTCATCCTAATGACTTATTAGCAAATCCCTATAATTTAATTAAAGAAATGTATTAAATTCTTCAATTTAATTAAGGGAAGGGAAGGGAGGAGGAGAGGAGAGGTTTCACTATTATAGATAAAGTGTTAGAGTTTGACTCTTCTGTCCGCCTTGAGTGCTCAAATTTTCCCCTTTTCTAACATAGGCATCTGTACTTGCCCATAACCCCTTATTCATACATAAATTAATATTCTTTTGCTCAAGCATTTGAGGAGCTAATCTGAAAGGACGGGCAGCTGCTTTGAGTAGATTCTAGGACTGATCTTAAAATTACTTTCAAATGGCTGGCAGAGGGGCTGCTGGGAATCTCAGGACTTGTTCAGAGAGTGATATGATTGTAGTATCTGTATGAACTGAATTAGTATGCAGCCTAAGCCATACATTATCCCTCTACAGAGTCCTTACAATCTACTTCTGTGCTAAAGATAATACACAATAAATGCAAATACAATTAGACAACTAACAGACAGCAAACAGAAATCAAGAGCCAAGCTTTGGCCAGGATAAGGACTGGACAAATTTCACCTATTGATTTCTACTTTTCTTCTACCACTGTTGAAAATCTCTATCCATGAAAAAGGTGACTTTCTATTAGCTCCTCCTATCTGTTTTACTGTATTTTAGTTCAGAGAGTGATAATCTACAAAGCAAACAAAATGAAATGTAAAAGCAAAACTCTATTATCAGATCCACGGCCAATGTGTTGGAAGGGTACAGCGAGTCACACACAGTTCCTGATAAGCAAAGCTATCAATTTGTTTAGGTGCTTAAGGCACCTTTAAATAAGCCACATTGCACATATAGGGACAGCTTGTGCTATTAAGTTGCATGCCTGTCTTGTGGGTGGTAAGGAATGAAATTGTTCTAACAGAGAGTTATGGGAGGTTCTGGGCTATATGGGCACATAATACCACCTACTGCTCCACAGCAGTTAGACGGGATGTGCCTGCTCAGAATACAATGTGTTCTTCCTTTTGAATGCCATGTCCCTATCTGCTCTTCTTAAACTTTCACTGTTGGAGCCAATTAATCTATCCTCTATGATGACTCCCACTAATACTGATTTTCTATCAAGGAACAGTCACGTACCTGGCAGAATTGAGTGTATCACAATTCTCAAAATGGATTTCAATTCAAGAATTGTTTTTGAATCCAAATCTTCAAGAACAGTTAGTACTCAAGGCATTTAATTCATTTTTCAAAGGAAAGTCCTGTCTTACATCTATTAGTTATAGGATCATATCATTTCTACCCACATAGGTAGGAGGAGGACAAGGACAGGGTACTAGTGGGGAGAAAGAGATTTTGGGAAAACTTGGAAAAATACTGCTCATACATTTTTCACAAGATTAACTTACTGGAGGAAGCAACCACATCTTCCTAGCAAAACAATTTAGGATTCTAAGATTTAGTTCTCCTCATAATGCAGATATCTGCTGGAGGCTCATCATGATCACCAAAGAGAACAGAAACTCGAGTAGAATAGAGTAGGTTATCTAGAAACAATTTTATAATTTCATCACAGGACAAAGCACCATGGCTCTAGAAACATATATATAATGTTATATGTCAGTTAACTTTCTTTTAAAGCGAGTGGTTATACATTTGTGAATTGAATAAAAAAAAATTAAGAGCATTAAAAACAATGTTTTGGATCAAACTGTGTCTTTATATAATAAAGAATTCTGCACATATACATGTATACTTGGTTGCCCATTAGCAGGACATGAAAGCGATAATCTCTTTGTCTAACATTGCTGAGCAATTTTAAACATATATGGTTTCTGAATCCCCACAATGAAACTGTCTAACCTTCTTCAAAAAAAGATTAAGGTAAAACATATCTTAGTTAATGATCGCTACCAAATTTATGCTAGCAAAATTTTAATTTAAATATGGAGAGTGAGAAGTCCATAAAAAAAGTTTTTTTACAATCCTGAATCTAATTATTAGAATAATTATTAATTATTAGAATTATTTATTAAGTTTATAAGCTGTCTAACTCCTAGTGATTTTGGGAAATCTACAATTCTTAAAAACATTTAAGAACAAAAATCAATACAAAAGCACAATCCCAACACAAGACAATGAGGGCAAATAAAATAAACCTGGATGGGGAAAATTGAGAAGGAGTATCTTCACTAAAATCTTGGGGGAAGAGCCAAGTTTTTAGAGCTTTGTGCAATAGCAGTAAGGTGGGAGACATTCAAATTTCAGGGGGAACCTCAGTCCAGAGGACTCACTTCCAGGTTCCTGAGAGATCATGCCAACCCTGAAGGAACCCAGGCCATTCCAATCCTATACCATATGGTTATATAGACCATAGCAGATACTATGGGGGAAAGGTGGTTCCTCAAATTACTTAGCCACATACCATGTAGAACTTTATAGGTGATGATTTATCTTGACTCAAAATTGGAAGCAAACTAGTGACTAGTACAGATGACAAATGAGGTGTTAATGAGCATACTGCATTCTGGTTTAGCTGAAGCTTCTGGTTGGTACATTGCAGTCATACTGTGAGATTCCCTACGAAAGTTCACAACTGGCACAATAAATGAAGCTGGGCAAAAGCCTTCCTGACCACAGTTGCCAACTGCTCATTGAACTAGGGCTGTGAGTCCAGAAGAATCTCCAAACTGCATAACATCCTTGAATGGTAATGCCCCATCCAAAGTAAAAGTTTGAATATCCGCAGATCTGGGCAGTCCAGACAACCACAAATAGCAGTAGAGTAATTAGTACCAAATTATCTAATGACAGGCTTAGGAAATAATTTAATAACTGTCTTTTCTATTCAGAGTTTTCACATTTCTGAGAACAAAATATTATTATTGTACTATTTATAATATAAATATAGTTAAGGCATGTTAACGATAGCTCAACTTTCATCAGTTTACAGAGGAAGGTATGCCTTGAGATAGTTGTATTTTGATAGCTTGGGTTTGAGATACCAGGCCCCCCAAGAAGGTGGTGATTCCCACAAAGAACTCTCCAATGCCCAGCAGGTATGGACTCTGTTAGGGGATGGTTAGGTTTCATTCTTTTTATTCTTCTGGTGTTGCTAAGCAGGAATATCGGGAAAAGAGCAAGGGGCAGCTGATTGGCTGAATATTGAAGGGATTGATGCCTAACATCAAACTTTCTTTTAGCTCTAATCAGTATCATTGATCTCCATGGTTTTGTTTCTTCTTTCTTTTCCCTTTGTACTCACTACCACTTTTATTTCTTACATTTATTATTTTCCATTCCATTCTGCTTTTTAAATCTTGCTGTTATTATTTTTATAAATAACTCAAGGTGGTGACCATACTTAAAACTTCCTCCTCCTATTCTCCCCATAATAATAACTCTGTGAGGTGAGCTGGGCTGAGAGAGAGTGACTCACCCAAAATTACCCAGCTGGCATTCAGGCATAAGGCAGGACTAGACCTCATGGTCTCCTTGTTTCTAGCCTGGTGCCTTAATGTTCCCCCAATATGGGAAGACCCTAATGTCTACTGTGGCCAGCAATAGGTCTTCTGATACAAGGGACCCCAGTCTTTCCAACCTTTATCAAAGCTTTATTTTTCTTTCTTTCAGGTTTTACCCAAAAATTCTGAAAAGCTTTTGTAAAATTAAAAATAAGACCAAGAGTGGGGATAGAATCAGGCTGTCTTATGTTCAACTCTGCAAGCATATGACAATTTACAGAATTTGTCAAATTGCAATTAAACCAGAAATGGGGAAAAGGCTGAAAGAGGCTAGGAAAGGGCCACTGTTGCAAAATGGAAGAGGTTTTACACTGAAGTGACTCGAAGGACATATCAGTGTGTCTCTGCTATTGAAAGTGTTGGTGCTGAATCTCAAACTTCAAACCCGCTGGGGCTCTTTTTTGCCATTAATGTTTTTGTCATGCTGTGATCTGTTCTGCATGATTTCTTTCACTGTGCATTATTTTTAGATGTCAGCTTTGATGCTGGGGCATACCTGGTAGCAGACCTCAGACAGGAAATCCTCCATCCTTCTTTACCTAAATAGTTTGGTAGGCCTTCCAAAATGCCTTTTAAATTTGGTTTGGTAAGGGAAAAAACAGTCCTCATAGAGAAGGACAGTCATTACACTGTCTAGTTTTCTTCCTTCTCATCAAAGCAAATAAACTCAATTCTTTCTGTGTGATTGTCCCTGTTTTCTTTAAAATAGTTTTACTCTATGAATTGTTCAGAGGCACGATCCAAAAATCTACATTTATATAACCATAAATTCTCTGAGACATCAGGATCATAAGACTGATTATGTCTTCACATTTTTTTCCTATTTCTTACTTCCAGATTTTCTACAGGAAACCTCGTCTGGTATTGCTGTTCTGAAATTAAACACATGAAAAAGGACTGACATTGGTCTCTGTTCTGGTTAAGTTATTAAAAGGCTAACAGATATCATTGTTCTCAGACACAAGTGCCTTTCAAACTATAGATCAGGATAACTTTCTCCTGGTCAGGAGATAGAGTTGAAAAATGGGGTAATGGTGGCAGAGCAGTGATACAGTACTATAATTAAAGTAGATGAGGCTTGGATTTGTTGCTCCTCTTGTTCTCTTGTAATATTTGTAGGTGTTTTGGGTTTAGCCCAAAAGAACTTTTAAATGAAGATATGTAACAGGGTATAATTGCAATGCTATTGGTCTAAAAGACCCACATGTATGCCACTGTTATGGTGTAAATGGACAAGCTAGTTCCAAACACTTTTATGGAATCAAAATATGAAACCATGGAATTGATTTAAGCAGCTGCACATAGTCCTTTTGTGTGATATGATGAGTTCTTCTAAATGCATGGCAGGGGAAATGTATCATGTGGAATCCTATTTGAACAATTTCACTTTGGGGCCTGGCTTGGGGCCACTCTCTATATTTCTGGCTCAAACCATTTGCATTTTATAATTGACTCATTTATTCTTCCTAGAAGAAAGCTCTAATCCATTGTTTCTCAAAGTCTGTAATGTTAAGATGTGTGGATATCAACTCCCAGCATGGTGGCTGGGGAATATTGGGAGTTGAAGTTCACACATCTTAAAATTACAAATTTTGAGAAACATTGTTCTCATCCACAAATTCATTCTTTCAGTTTTTACTTCATTCTTTCATGTTTTACTCAAGTCAGATACAGTATTGACCATACTATACATGCCATATAAATGTAACAAACAAACAAATACTATTAGAAAGATACTGGGATACAAATAGGCAGCATTTGTTACATTGATCCATTAACCTTGTTTGCCATTGTTCCTAGGTTTAAGTTTTCCAAATTTCAAAAAAGATTTTTGCTTGATTTTTTTCGGTAGAAAAATATAGAAGAACTTTTGTACTGGCGTGGTTTAATACGATAATCCAGTTCATATAAATCTGGCAATATAAAATCAGTGAAATATATACGTATATTGTCATACAACAATTTTTATCAAGTAGTTTATGACTCTGCTACAGTCATATAGAGGCTATTCTGATGTTCTGCTTTTATTCACCTGTTCAGGTGGGTCTAATATATGTTGTTATGTAAGTTGCTAAGCAACAGAGATCGATATGATTCCCATTCTAATGACTTTCAGGAAAGTATTAAAAATTGCATGTTCTGTCATCAAACAAGGTAATAAAGGATTATGTATGGATTTTGGTTCTTTTGGTAATGAGTTAGCTCTCTGGCTGGTTGTGTTTTCTTCTGATATATGTTGGCTTTCTCTTTTAATTGTAAACCACCCAGAGTCATTAAGGCAGAATTAGCTAGCTAGCTAGCTAGATCATACCAAGATGGCACTGTAGTTATTGATGGCAATTTTAATTTGGTAGTGATCATCATACTTGTGCATTTTGTATGGTTGTTTAACTAACAAAATTTTTCATTTATGAAAAATTATATGGGCTTTTTCATTTTCTCTCTTCTTCAGTTACAAATGTGTGCCCTGTGCTGACCAACAATTAATTCTGAAAAATAAATCACTGTGGCATGTCATACTAAAGGGGTTCCAGTGTAAATCTTGGCTAGATTCTGCAAAGTCTAAGAAATGTGAATAAGAGCAATTTCAGAAGTATTCAACTGATATAATACTGATATTATAATATTAAATATTACAGATATATAAAGTACAGCTTTAAATATCTGTAATATTTAAAAGGATACTTTTTCTTTTCCCAAGGTTTATTTTTTTCTTGACATCAAGATGTGCAAGATGTAAGCTCTAAAGTTAAATTAAATATCACCTATAAAATAACATTTAGAAGAAATAGAACCAGGGCAGACTCATTTTAATGAAAGTTGTGGTGGCATTTGACCCATGAACTTTAATTCTCAATTAAAATGACAGTTTAATTGGCAACTCTGACTTAGAGTTAATTAAAACTAATAAGAAGGAAACAGAGATACACAGAAATCAGAAAGTTGCTGCTAAATGGTGCTTTACTTTATTTGTATAACTGGAAGGAAAGAGATAATATCAATATGAATACTAGTGTTGATTTTTCCCAAAACATCATTTTTACAGAGAATTCCCCACTGTTTTAAAAATAATTGTAATTCTTTTTTTACTTTAATAATAATTTTTATGGATTTGACATTTAAAATAATCTGTGATGGAAAGAAGACACATTTCTTCCTCTACATGCAAAAGATGATGATGGTACCTATGCTGGTAGACCAGGGCTTAATGATTGTGGTCCATGCTTTCACCTTAGCTAATAACTAACAACATACAGTTGTATTCAACAATTACCTTCATACACAACAGTTGTATTTAACACAATAGTTATTATATAATGGTGCACAAGGCAATATAGCTATTACATAATAGTTGTATTCAACAGTCATGACGATTATGCTGACCAAGACTAATTGCAGGTAGTCAACTCAGTGTCACTCCATTGAAGAAGGGACATCAATATAGTTAAGGTGAAAGGCTTGACCGGCATATTTTAATACTTTTTTTTTACAAAGAGTGATAGTATGCTTTTATATCAAATATTAACAAAGACACGTTTTAAATTAATATGTACAAACCCAATATTACAAGATCAATATAACTTCAGAATTGATAAGGCAAAGTAATAAAAGGTTTTAAAGTAGTTCTAGTGATGGATGAATCTATCTGGCTGAAGAATAAATAATATATAAAACTTCCAAGAAAGGGAATTGTTTCTTCCTAGATTTTTAACACAGAGATAATAGAGGTAATGGACAAGAAAGTGTCTTTGTATATTCTCATTCATCCAGAACGTGATTATAGCAAAAATTGCAAAAACTTGCAAAAAAACTTTCTCAAAAAAGGCACTGGACTTTTATTATTTGATGTAACTAATAAGAAGATGTTTATTTCTCTATCCAGGGAACTTTTTCAATCCATTCTCCTGTGTATCCTGTTGATCCTGAGGAGCCAAATTATCCTCTATAAGTCTTTATTTCCTAGTCTTTTATTGTCTTGTTAGTCTGCTATATGAGAATTTTTTTATTGTCTTTCAGCCTGCTATGTAAGAAACATACACTTTTTGTGCCATCTGTCTCCATTCCACTTTGAATTGAAAAACCTCCCTGAATAGGGAAGGAAACTTTTTCTTATCAGTTACATCAAATAATAAAAGTCCAATTGCCTTTTTTGAAAATGATTTTGCAATTTTTGCTATAATGGACAAGAAGTTCTCCAGTATTCCTTCTTATATTCCCAAAATTTATGCAGAACATTTTATAGATATGAAGATACTCTATCTGGACAAATTAATGGTAGAACTTGATTTCTTTCTTGTGGAATCTTACCAAAGTTACAAACTCATGTTGACTTAATGGGTTTTAAGAAAGTTTTCATAGAATTGCAAATAATGATTAAATTATCCAGATCCTTTAATTGCTGCTCATCTATTGGACTCAGAACATTATATTGATTTGAAGTTGTTTGTTAATGCCTCATCTATCAGTTTTCCGTACTTCTGTATCAGCTAAACAGATTTTTCACACACCTCTCCTTTCTAGGGAATAATATTTTGCATGACATATTCTGTGAAAGTTAACTCTATTATCCAAGGGGACTGTATATTATAAAAAGTATTTCTGTACTTCATCAAGCTTTCACCCACGTGCTTAGTTTATAGTATAGAGGCACAGATCCATTTTTAAGCTTTGAGCAGGCTGTTTAATCTGCATACTTTCTTTGGTTTTTACTGGACATCATGTTGTCATATTATTTACAGTATCAGTCTATTATATGTACTAACTATCAGACATCTAAAGCTTCCATATTCAGTAATAAATTTGATTATTCTCAGTGGCAATATTCTATTTCTTTACAAAATGTTATATGCCAGCTGTTATTTTTCTGTTCAGGAGCTTAAGTTGGAACATATTTGAAGTGTGCTAGCTATAGAATTCTCTGATGCTTGGCCAAAATCTCCATGCACCCTGAAGTAGCCTGTACAAATGTGGTAGCAATGGTTCTGCAAGAATTACAAAACAGGGGAATATGAAAGAGTATAGAGACAAAGGGGCCATCTGGGACATATCCATCTTCACTATTTTTCATAAACTAGTATTGTGTTTTTTTGGATTTAGGCCTATATAGCTTAGATTCAAATTTCCTTTCAACTAAGAAGTTTTTTTTTAAATCTTATCTGACTTTCTCCCAGAATATTGGAGATGTGGTTTTATGTATAAGATATCCTCAATTTATATTTCCATGTTGTATAAAGCATAGTGTATGTTGAGAAGTCTTTGTTTCCTTTGGCTCATTCATTTCTTTCTATATATACTGCTAGTACATGTACATTGATCAAACACAGCAAACAACAAAAAGAGATTCTAAAGCTTTTTGCATTACTTCTCAAATCTTAGAATCCTTCTCCCATATCTTAATATTTTCTTGTTACCAGTAAACTAGACAACCCAGTGACCTGTTGGGTAATATTTTGAGAGAAATGCAATGAAGTGTGAAGTAACCAGAATGAACTTTACATTTTCTTGATTGGAGTTGCTGTCACTTTGTTGTGAAAATTAAGGAAGAAAACATCAGTTTATTAAAGAAGATGTGTAGCAAGAGAAATAGAACTCCTCTTCATTTAATGAAGGACAGTTTTCATGATAACATTTCTTGTTCATCTGCCATCCTTCAAGAATACTCTAATGTTTTAATTTCTTTTTCCCTGACTTAAAGTGACATACATCTGACAATGCTGGAATAGTGGTTTCTCCAGATAAATCAGCACATTCTCCATGGTTTGGCCTTATACTTTATGTATAGTCACAGCAAAGCATAACTGTATTGGGAACTTCCTGCCCATTTCCCCATTATCTTTGCTTGTGGGAACCTGGCAAGGAACATCAGAAATCACAATAAGGTTGCTACATGGATGCTGCAATGGCCACAACTTTGTGAATAAAACAAATCTGAATATTCTGGAAATTTCAATTCCACAGGAATAAGGGTCTCAGATTTGTAATGCATGCTTTAAGTTAGCATATTTTAGGTAAATTGATTCAAAAAATGTGTAATGCACTGTTTGGGCTAACTTGAGGATACAGACAAACAGATCAACACAATGTAAGTTTTAATACCTACATAATTTGAACCATTTTGACTATGATGGGATCAGCAAGGTATCTGAATTCACTGTCAATATCCAAGATAGTCACAAGGACACCATAATATCACCTACAAGCAATTTTAAAATGACATTAATAGAAAACCTATTTTAAACTAAACAAGGGATATAGCTCGGATTCACTGTCTCTACCTGTTTCTGTATCTGGAGCTGCAGCTGAGTGAATGCTCCAATTCTATCTGTTCTGAATAAGGTAAAACCTGGCTGCAGTGAGATATACCTTGGTTATATCTAAATTAGGAGCACCATTTGCTGCTTGTTGATAATAATCAAGGGATTGAAAAGTATTCCTTTGAGGGAGTTGAGAGTTAAATATCCATCATGTTGTCCTATCTGCAAAGACCGCACTTAAGAGATAAATCAAGTAATGATGTTGTCAAGAAAAAATGGATGGATAATGACCAACTATATTGGGCATTTAACAATATTTTTCCAGTTATTCCTCTGCTTCAAAGAAACAAGCTGATCTACCTAATTTGTCTTCAGAAACAGGTTAACTGTTAGTCATCTCCAAAATCAGATAAATTTGTGCTGTCCCAGATGGATTGACTCAAGTGATAAAACAGCAGTGAATCATGGATAGTAATGATTATGTAAAAAAAATGCTTTCTAAACTATTGCAATTGAATTTATCAAAGAATATGCCATATGACCAGCAATTTTAGGGCAAAGTTTTATAATTCCAATGGATATTATATGAAACATTACTATTTAGGGCCATAGCAATCATAGAGTAGAGCAGTAGAGTTGATTGTATTGTTCAATATATTTGATGACTCCCTTAGAAAGTATATTTCTCGAAACAATCTTTTGGTTTTTGACTTATGGCTGTTTAGCGAAAATTTATGTACTAGGTGTCATGTAAAATGCATGTTGTGGTGATAAAAAAACATTTATTTTGCCCTTTAATTAAATATCTTTCATCTTTACCACTGAAAATAGCAGAAGGCAGCTGTGACAACAGAGAGATAATATTGTTGTGGCAGACAGAAATTAAACATATGGTATCATATGTTGGATTGTGCAAAAAACCATTTCTCCACTCTCGCGTGGAGAGTGGAGTTGCCTGAATGGGAAATACAGAGTGCGCTTACTGATGATGCGCAAGGTTTGGCACGAAGTTTCCTCATCTCATGAGTCGCGGCTCGTCTAGCGGAATATTTTTTGATTAAATTTTTTGCCCGTCCTGCGAGTTTCTCGCCCTGCAAATTACTTGTCTTGTGAGGCACCACTGTATTGTCAGATCACCCAGGCTACTGATGTAAAAGAGGTAGGATATTATTTTAATATTTTAGAGTATCTTCCCTGTAGTAATATTAAACACAACCTATTATACCTTGCCCAAAAGAAAAATTTTCCTTAGTTTGGGGAATGTCAGTGAGGTGAGCTAATTGGAAGTTTCCCAAAAGCCATTTATCACCCCATGTCCTATTCTTTTGACGAGGCATAGTATTTACTTCTATCTGAAATGGGATCTCATTGAAACTTTGGAGAAGATCTGTTTGATACAGTCATGGCCTAAGATTTGTAGAAACTCACAAGTCATTAGGGATTTTTTAATGACATTGTTCTAGCTTAAAGGGCAATCATTAATCATTATTAATGGAAGTACTCCTGATGGGAAGAACTGGGCTTTCAGCTAATGGTTTAATATCAACCTCCATGGCCTAACCTCAATTTTAAGCATCTCTGTTTCTAGCCTGAGAAGTGCATTGGCAACTTCCTAGGAGCTGCCAGATTAGATCTTAGAAATGTGGTTTGGAGCATTTTAGAGCATTAGTTTGATATATTTGATACAGACCCACCTGGGCTTAATATAGTACTTGGACTGAAGTTTTAGCTTGAAATAGTTTCAAAGCAACCAGTATTAATTCACCCCTTTTGGAAAAATAGAATCGTTTGTTGGCATTCGAAGATCTTAATACTGTCTGCCAGATATCTATCTGCAGAACTCTATCTTTGCTTTAAACTTTATACAGTACAATATATTATTTTTTAAAAATTAATCATGCTGAGTAATTCAGTAAGAATGATCAATGGAACACTTACCAACACTAATGTGATCAACTATAGTATCCACATCCTGTAAACCCCACTTCTTATAGGCTAATGGAGGTGGCTGAACATTTTCATTGCCTGAAGCTGCAGCTGTCCAATTTATTAAAGATAAATTAGAAATTAGTTTTTTAAAAAAATTAACATGGATTGGTTAACATATACTACTAAAATATTTTGAATCGTAAATCATAAATTGCATTGTTCATTTTATGAGTGCCAGTTTGGTATATAGGTATCCTTGGATTATAATGGCAATTGGAACCAATTCCAATTGGTTCCAGGAATTCCATCACTAAGCGATATGGTTGCAAACCATAACTTCACATGACATTACTTTGCGACAGCAATTCCAGAAGTCCTGATTGCCGTAATTAAATGAGGACATGGGTCACTAAATGAGGACTTCACATGATTGCAGTTCTGACTTCCTGGTTTCCCCATTGACTTTGCTTGTGGGAAGTCAGCAGGGAATGTCAAAAATCACAATCATGTGACCATGGGGTGCTGCAAAGCTAGGCACTAAGTAACCAGATCGTAATCACATGACTGTGTGGACATTGTGACGGCCAGAACTCCAAGGACTCACTGTAATTCCCCCTCATTCAGTGCCATTGTAACTGAATGGGTAATGAATAAATGACCCATAATACAAGAATTACCTGTAGTTAAAGGCCCTGGGCTAGGAACTGGGAGACAATGAGTTCTAGTCTTGCCTTAGGCACAAAGCCAGTTTGGGCCAGTCACTTTCTCAACCCTAGGTAAAAAGCAATGGCAAACCATTCCCAAAAAATATCCCTACAACCACCATGAATCGAGACTGACTTGAATGCATAAAAATCCCCAAAAACTGTATTAGAGAAAAGTGATTAAGACTGCAACACTGTGTATAAACTTATTTAGGAGTGAGTCCCACTGAGCTCAACAGACTTACTACCAAGTAGACATACATACTTTTGTAGCCAGTATGCTACAGTAAAGAAGTGATCTAAATTAAAATTCTTGTTCAGCTATATTGTTGATAGTCTTTAGAAATTCACAGGGTTTTTACAAGGACATGAGTTACTACCATAATAGCTAGTTTATACATTATAAAAGTATTGGTCTGTTCCTTTTTTCCCTACTAATTGTCTAGAAATATATGAAAATTAAGTCACTATTTTATAAAATACAGCATTCAAAACAGAATTTATCTAGTTCACATCAGCAAACTCTTCAGGAACCATCATACAAAAAGGATGAATTTAAAAAATAAATAAATAGTCAAACCTTGCAAAATTTGGGAGATCTCATTCTTGGTACCTGACACATACATCAATATGCCAGAATCTTATAAAATCAAAATCTTATGAGATCTCATGCAAGAAAATTGAAGCATTATGAGAACACGCATACACACTCCATATATTAAATAATTTGTTGTTCTTGTTCAGCCACATGTCCAACTCTTTGCAACCCATGGACTGCAGCACACCAGGCCTCCCTGTACTCTACGGCTTCCCAGAGTCTGCTCAAACCTGCACCATCATACTGACTATGCTATTTAAACATCTCATCCTCTGCCAATCCCTTTTCCCTTTGCCTTCAATCTTTCTCAGCATCGTCTTTTCTAATGAGTTCTCTCTTTGTTTTATGTTGCCAAAGTATTTGAGCTTCAGCTTCAGTGTCTGTTCTTGCAATTAACAGTCAGGGTTGATTTCCCTTAGGACTGACTGGTTCGATCTCCTTGCAGTCCAAGAGACTCACAAGAATCTTCTCCAGCACCACAGTTTGAAGGCAATTCTTTGATGCTCAGCCTTTCTTATGGTCCAACTCTCACAGCATACATTAGTACTGAGAAAACCATAACCTTGACTACATGGACATTTGTTAGCAAGATTATGTCTCTTTTTAATATGCTGTCTAGGTTTGCCATAGCTTTCCTCCCAAGGAGCAAGCGTCTTTTAATTTCATGGCTACAGTCACCATCTGCAGTGATCTTGGAATCTAAGAAATAAAATCTGTTATTGCTTCCATTTCTTTCCCCCATGTTCTTAGTTTTTTTTAATGTTGAGTTTCAAGCCAGCTTTTGCACTCTCCTTTTTCACCCTCATTAAGAGGCTCTTTAGTTCCTCTTCATTTTCTGCCATTAGAGTGGCATTGTCTACATATCTGAGGTTCTTAATATTTCTCCCATTAATCCTGGCTTGTAATTCATCCAGCCCAGCATTTTAAATGATGTACTCTGCATACAAGTTAAATAGGCAGGGTGACAATATACAGCCTTGTTGTACTCCTTTCCCAATTTTAAACCAATCCTTTCTCCATGTCTGGTTCTAACTGTTCTTTCTTGATCTGCATACAGGTTTCTCAGGACACTGGTGGTCTGGTATTCCCATCTCATTACAAATTTGCCACAGTTGGTTGTAATCTACACAGTCAAAGGCTTTAGCATGTCATTGAAACAGGAGTATAGATTTTCTAGAACTCCCTTGCTTTCTCCATGATCCAGTGAATGTTGACAATTTGATCTCTAGTTCCTCTGTCTCTGAAACTCAGCTTGTACTTCTGGTAGTTCTTGGTTCACATATTGCTGAAGCTTAGCTTGTAGTATTGATAGCATGTGAAATGAGCACAACTGTACAGTAGTTTGAACATTCTTTGGCATTGCCCTTCTTTGCGATTGAAACATCAACTGACCTTTTCAAAACCCATGGCCACTGTTGAGTTTTTCAAATTTGCTGGCATATTTAGTGCAGCACTTTAACAGCATCATCTTTCAGAATTTTAAATAATTCATCTGGAATACTTAACACCTCTGCTAATTTAGTTGTTAGTAATGTTTCCTAAGGCCCACTTGATTTCACACTTCAGAATGTCTGGCTCTAGGTCAGTGATCACACCATTGTGGTGATCAGGGACATTTAGATCTTTCTTGTATACATCTTCTGTATTCTTGCCACTTCTGCTTAATCTCTTCTGCTTCTGTTAGATCCCTACCATTTTGTCCTTTATCATGCCCATTTTTGCACGAAACATTCCCTTGATATCTCCATTTTTCTTGAAGAGCTCTCTAGTCTTGCCCAGTCTATTATTTTCCTCCATTTCTTTGCATTGTTCACTTACAAAGACCTTCTTATCTCTCCTTGCTATTTGGAAATCTGCATTAATCTGGGTATATCTTTCCCTTTCTCCCTTGCCTTTCGCTTTCCTTCTTTCCTCAGTTCTTTGTGAAGCCTCATCAGATAGCCACTTTGCTTTCTTGCATTTTTCCAGTCACTAGGGGAGTCCCTGTGGGTTTTATTCCACTAGCCTTGCGGCTATAGGGGATGGTGCTCATCTCTGTTTCAATTACCATTGAACTAGCATTTGTCTAAAGATGTTTCCACGGTCATGTAGCTAACATGATGTTATGGATTTCTGTTACCTTCCACTGAAGTGGTACCTATGTATCTACTTGCATTTACATGCTTTCAAACTGCTAGGTTAGAAGAAGCTAAGGCAAAGATGGGAGCTCACCTTGTTATACAACACTTGAGCCTCGAACCTGGGCTGGTCAGCTTTCCAACCAGCAAGCCCAGTGTCTTAACTGCTGAGCTGTCGCAGCCCCTGCCCCAGTGGCTAGGGGCAAGTAAAATTCCAATTTTGGTTGGTAAATTTGGTTCTCTTCTTTTTTTCACTTTTTAAGAAGTGCCTCTATATTATACTTTTTTAGAGATGGAATATTGCCTTTCTCACACTGTTGCTAACTTCACCTTGAAGCTTAGTCTTGAGATGGGAGTGGTGTCAAAAAATCAAGATGGTAACTTTGTACTCATCAAAATGGTGCAGAACTTCAATTATGCAGTCATGGACATCACCTTGATTTCTTGTTTTACCCTCTACTGTAGACATCCTTGGCGTTCCTTCCCTGCTGTTTGCTTAGGATAAAATTCCCCTGAAAACTCTGCTGTTTGTCCTCCTGCCGCAAGTGGCTTTTCCTTTTGAAAGTGCTGGTTGGGGCCTGTGAGTACAAAATCGAGTGCACAAAGCTCTGGGGCTGGTTGTGCTACAATCACCCATATTAATATGTTGTTCTGAGATTCTAACACTATTATATTAAACTTTGGACCCAATTCGTTTCTCTCAGGTACATATAACTATTTGATTCTTGTAGTTAGAAATAACTTGCCAATAAATCAGTTCAAAAAATTAAGAAATACAGACAGACAGGAAGCCAAATCAAGGCAAGAGCAGAATCTATGAATATAAATTGAAATAACAACTTCTAGGATTTGGATGCCTCCAAGAGTCCACAGATTCACTACACTTTGATTTTTCCATAGTATGATATTCGTACAAATTTGGTGATTGAACTGGTCTTGTAATCTATTATAGTCACCTGAGAAAAAGTTTTTGAACAGTTTTCAGTATTGCCTTGTTCATTCCAGTTGCACAACTTTATGTTTCTTCACGTTATGGGTGCCAGCAGTGAAAGAAACTCTGGAATCCTGATACTCTGAAGTTATGTAAGAAAGTTTTTGAGTGTATCTGATTAAATATATGAAGATGTGGGTTAGAAAGAGGAAACAGATGAGAAGGAAGAAAAAAATATTTCAAAATAAATATGGTTTAAAAATGCACAGATCTCTTAAGCAGTTTGTACTTTCTGTAGACATTACATTGTGGTTCAATCTACAATTTATTCCTACTTGAAGGAAATTAGCAAGCACTAATTCTCCAGCACCACAATGCCCTGTGCTTGTGAGTGCGCTTTCAGAAGAGAACTAAGTGATACAAAGGAACATAAGGTTGCTTTCCAAACATACATTTCTTTTATAATCTTAATGTAGAATCTGCAAGCCATTTGTCCAGAGGATTAGCACTAAGAGAGGCTTAATACTTAGCCTCCTGTCCCAGGTTAATAATTATGCTAAACTATCCTCTGCAACTGGAAAGAGCCAGGTTAACAGGGAAGGCACTTTTATACAATTTAAGTTATCCAGGAGTCCAGTGTCGCACAGCTGTACGGAGGTGTTCTCACGAAGAAAACACAATGTATGCTCAATGAGCAATTCACTGAGCTAAGTGGGACTTAATCTGTACAAATTTATTTAGGTTTACAACAGCATTCAAGCACTTCCCTCCCCATTTCCATGTTGACAGCTCAAAAACTTGTTAGTTTATCCTCTGAAAAACATCAATAAAATGTTTCTTTTAAAGATTTAACTATAAGAATGATTTGCTTTAGAAGGGGGCATGGCCAAAACCTCTGCACATTCAGAAAAATAGCATCACACCAGCTAATTTTTCTGCATCTCCCAAGTAAAGTGTTCAGTGAATAAATGTCATCTCAGACAGAAATTCACAGGATATGAAGAAGAGATGAATGCCAGTGTCAAATCATCTGGGATGTATGTATGCATGCAAGTCTGTGCATGGAGGAATGTTTTGCACCAACTTGCCAAATAAGCCCACTTTCATGTGTATAACTTTATTCCAACTCATATAATAAAGTCCCAAGATTTCTATTTATAGTTGGATGTTGTATATGACAATATGGTGAGAGAGAGAGAACAAAGGAAAAGAAACAGACAGAGAGAAATAACTAGATATTTATTCACATATACTGGGTCTACAAATCCTGCCAGGTGAATTGGATCCCTGTATTCCTGGGATCAGTGTTCTTAATTATTATGGTGCTTTGTCTATCCTACCTGCTGACATTTCCTCATGCGAAAGAAACTCTGGAATTAGTTATTCTTGGCACAGTTAGATTTTTTTCTGGAAATGGTTGGGCCAGCAATTTACCTATCAAAATGTTGCAGATACTGCTCTGGGACTGTTTTTAAGTAACTCTAAATAATCTTGCAACTGACATGTGGTATATCAATGTGGTGGGGTGGGATGGAGAGGAACATATGGTCCTCTAGATGTTGCTGAACTGCATGGGTATTCAGTTCCAGCCAGCATGCTGTAGGATGTTAGAAATTTTAGAGGTAGATTCCCTACCCCCATAGTACAAACAAATATATTCCTATAAATATTCTAATGCATGATCCCAATTTAGCATATGTTTTCTAAAATGCTGGCAGGGAATGAGGTGGGGTGTGTGAATGTTTTTTTTTTTATCTAAAGTGACATGCATTTACAGTAGAAGAAATAGGGATGGAGCAAATAATACATTGAGACCAAAGGAAGTCACATATAAAATAATGAGGATACAGGGAGAAAACTTGAAATCAAACCCCAATTCTGCTGTGAAGGTTGATGAGGAAAAAATATGGATGAAGAGCAACAAATTATGCAAGGATACAACGAGTGCTTTCCCAAAGCCTAAGAAGAGCTCCTGACTTTAGTGAGGTAACCATCTCCAACTTGCACATGTGTTGAACCGACATTTAGAAGCTAGTATAAAAGTTATTGGGTTGCTTCCTTTTCCAACAGCCCTCATTCAGCAACAAAGTGCTCCTGAGTCTGAAAATAGAATAGAACCATTGGAATTAGTAGCCGGATATAAATAACTTGAGTTCTCAGGAACCTTTAATTATTTCATTCATCTGTTTCTCATAGTTTCTTGTACAGCACCCTCGGAACAAAGAAATGAGTTAAATGCAACTTGTGCAAGGGGAAAAATATTTCCCAGTGACTTATGCCCTAGAACAGTAGATGTTAATAATCTGCTCCTAAATAAATAAAAAAGAAACAGTGGAAGAGGAAATAAACTTATGTCAGCCAAATAATATAATTCTGGGTTTCACGCATATTCATTGAGGGGATTATACAGACTCAGTAATTTGTTATTGCACTTTTATTACAGCCAGTTTACTTTCATGTGTATCAACACACATGTGTCTGAGTGGATGAAAATAAATAAAAATCCTCTAAACTCCAATATGGGGCAACTAGATGGGCAAAATGCACTCCCACAACTAGGAAAATAAACACCGATTTGGTCTTAGGAACGTGACCTCTGACCCTGAAGAAGAATGAGATCATCTTTTGGACAGCAATGCCTCTCCATAGTTACTGTGTCTGTGTATATATTATCAGCAATCCGGGTCATGTCTTGGAGCAAAATTGCAAAAAATCTTGCACACCAAATTTTACTTTTTATTTTTAGATGTTACAGAGAAACGTTTCAACTCCAATGTGATTGTAAGCTACCTAGAGTCACTTTTGCGAGACTGGCGGCAGATAAGCTTAATAAATGAACAGATAAATACTAAATTGCATCTCTTTGTCTAGTTTCATTTCTCTTCAAAGAAACATTGCAGGTTCTGGAAAGAAAATTCTCCATATGAACTTCACTGTTTATCTGTCTCTCTCTTCACATGAGTAGGAGAATTTAGAAAGGCCTCGTCCACTTACTTGCTTTTTCCTTTGCAGACTTGTACCGTGATGCAGACGAGAACTACAAACAGATTGATTTGATTCTCTTTTTGAACCACATGTTCTCCTATCGTTATAAAAATATGTGTGCCGTTGTACTGCATTTCATCAACACTAAAAACATTTTTTTAAATGTCTAGTTAGAAAGAAGAGGATTTTTTTCTGCATTCTGTTTTTCAGGCAGGCAACCAAAAGTAACTTGTAACACTTTATTTACATACCTTTTGCTTTTTAAAGAATTCTTTATTTCTTTAATTTTTCCTCAATTTCATTCTTGCTGTATTCACACTGAGTAACTCTTACGCTTTTCTTCCTGATCAAGAATCTCAGTTCCAAAAAGATCACTGACATCCTCATTGTTTTGCCCTGCATCCACTCAGAAAAATATTTTGGTTCAAATTATATCCCTATTTTTGAGATGGGAAGGCTACTAGGAAGTGCATTTTTCAAGGAGTTCCCCCCCACCAATCTTATATATTGTCTAAACAAACCAATGTAATCATACGTTCTCTAGCCCCTCTTGATTTAAGTCATCCTGAACAGTTAATACAAGAGTCTGGACACCCACAGAAAGCCAGCAACCACATTAACATTAATTCTACTCATAAAATTCTGACAGATAAATGAAACCTGTGTTCAAAGATTTGGAAAATGTCCAAATCAAAGCAGCACTATTTTGAAGTGGATCAGATCCAGATCTAAACCATGCTGAAAATTTGCTACCAATTCAGAGTTTCAGCAGGACAATTTGTCTCTAAAAGTAATTAAATGTTTCTCCCAGAGCTCTTAAGGAAAACATAATTGAGAGAAGAATAATCAAGGAAATCAAGATAGTTTACAAGTTTATTTTTAATCTAGGATTAAATTATTTTTTAATCTAGTGTTGAAATAATAAAACATGAGATAGATTCAGCAGGCATTACTTTTTGGTCCTTCTGTCTCTCAAATCCAAGAAAATAAAAATAATATTGATAATGTTTCTAGGATCTGGGAATCCTAGCATTGAATACTTGCTTAGGAAATGATGAATGTTCATTTTTTAGCCTCTGCACTATAGGCTCCATATCCATTATCCATCCATGTCTAATATTGCATTTAGAAATCATTAGCACAATTTTAGTGAGAAGGAAGCCCATTGTCTATATAATTGCATATAAATGGTGAAAATAATATTCATTATTTTTATATAAAAAGAAAGAGTGAGATAAAGTATATGCTAATATAAACAAATATTCTGGGGGTTTTTCTATCCACATGACTCATTCTTATTACAAATTGTTCTTGCAGTAAGCTTTATAACAAATGAAAGCAGCTGATATATATAAATGATGTGGGGTAATATTGAGAAGATGAGTTTCCTTATTTGTAAAAATCCTACTCATTTTTTTTAAAAAAAGCATTCTTCACTGAACGAAAGATTTATATTATCCACCTGGAGATAAAATTGAAAACTTATGAATTCTATGAAATTCAAACTAGAAGATCTTATATATGAGACAGTTATTTGGTAAAACATCTACTTTGTCTTATAGCTGACTGGGCCTTTTCTAGAATTAGATCACCAGCAAGTCTTGAATACATTTTTTTCTTTAAAAAAATAAACCAGTTATGTAAATATTTTGCAAATTGTATGGCTAATGTTCTCTTCAAGATTTCCATTGTCCATTGAGCAAAATCTTCAAATGTAAACATCGCAACCACAATATAAAAGAAAACTTGGAAGAAGGATGAAAAATAATTAACTTCTCAGAATAAGGATGGACAGATTAACATCCCAAGGCTATACTGTATGTGCTCCCAAATTTCTGATCAGTGCCAAAAATTGGTGACTTAATTTTCTCGTCAATTCATATAGGATGCATGTTCTACAATAAACTTCACAAGATTTAAATGAAAGTTTTAACAAAAGTTAAAAATAAACAATTATCAGCAGAATGAAAAGACATCAGACTAATTCTAAACAACAAAATATAGAATCAGTTGCCGAATGCTCCCTGAAATTAAATTGTTTTTCATAGCTCTGCAGAAAGTAAATAAAAATGGTACTTAATACAACTCTAAGCAGTAAATGCTTTGCAGAAAGGGGGTTACTACACAGAAGGAATATATGTTGATCAAGATTATTTTAATTTCTTATGGGAACAGGAACCTATACATCTCCTATCTGTTTGTAAACATGGGTCAGGCACTTTCTACCTGTAGGAGCAGTGCCATGCAGCATAGGAGTGTTTAACTCAAATCTAGCACAGTCTTGTTTTAGAATCAGAAACCACTTAAGAGCCAATGCCATGACTAAAGAATCAGGATCACATTACAGTTCTGATTCTGACTCATAATCATCCTGGCTATTTCAGTTTCCAATTATATTTTCTGGACTGTTCTCAAAGGAAGCTCGTTGTACTCAGTAAAACAGGCATATCATGATAACATGGGTCATTGTCCCCAAGGCTTCTTGGTCAAAATAGGGCCACCACCTGCACCACCAACCATCAGGTAGCTGGGATGATCAAGAATGGGAATAATGTACAGATTGATTAAAAGCTACTGAAAGTTTCTGATCCCTGAAGTATGAATTGATGTATCTTGGAGATCAATGTTTTACAAGTTACATACTATTTAGGAATCAACTATAAATATAACTTGGTTACATAAGAACTTGAAATAACTCAGTGACATACAGTCAACAAAACTAAATTCAAATATGTCATATAACAATTCATGACATCCTTAACACATTTTAGCATTTATATGAGTACCTAGAGACAAAGGACAGAACACATGTGGCTGATCTCTGTGTTTCTTTAGAAAAAGGATTGATAATCCCTTTCATTTGTTCTATTGATATGGTTAATATCAAGGCAGGAGAAGGGAAAAGAAAATTGTCCCTCCTACTTCATATTTTCACTGATTTCTTTGAAAGGAGAACCCATTATACATATTTAGCTATATACATGAAAGGCTTTACACACAAAAGTGTGTTTTCAGTCAGTGGCAACAATTTTTCTAAAATTAATAGGGCTCTCCAAATATATATGTCAGATTTTTCTTCTTGTTAACAAAATTCCTGGAGTGGCTCTGATCTTGTAGAATAATTAAACAATTGGGATGCAGTTCAGGGGGAAAATATGGAGCTTGCACCAATTTGCTCTGAACCACTACATAAACAAGGAGTAAGATCTGTTTTTGGAACAAAATTTTCTGAAATTTGTATTATTTTAGGACAAAATGGAATGGGCTTCTGTAACCAGTTAGATTTCCATCAAAAAAGAAACAATTTTAATGGCAATCTGCAAATGCTAAAGCTCCCATGAGTTATCATTTTTAGTTCAATGAAAAGTCTTGTAATAATATCTTCACTATGATCACAGTTTGTCACAGCCTTGAAAATGTTTTGAAATCCGGCTTAGATAGGATGTGTTGAGCTGTGATAACAGACTGCCATGTATAGCAATTGTATTTGTAGTGGCTTCACCGCTTCACCACTGTGTCAAAAAACAATTGCATGAAATTGCTTCCCCTCCAATCTACAATCTCTGGCTTTTTGAACTGAATTTGATTAATATAATTTGATTTTTCACTTCGTCCTGTTTTCTTTCAGAAACAATTTGTTAAAAATCTGAATACAAAATCCATTAAAGGTGTCTCAAAATGTATGCTATGCTTTGGTTATGATTCATTATCAGATTGATAAAATGCAATACAAAGGTATGATGAAGATAAAATATAGATGCAAATTCCTTATATTGGTTCCTTTTGTCCTTCAAAGCTGGCACATAATCTTTGCAAGGCCAATACTTGCTCTCAGCTCCCATGTACATCTTAAACCTACCGTTAACTGTTGTTTTTCTACTACTGGTAGTGTTTGTCTTATGAACATTTATTTAATGACCACTCAAAGTTATAATGGCATTGAAAAATATGACTTACCAACCAACCTCTCATGACCTCTCAGGATCCTTGCAGTCATATGATTAAAAGTGCTTGGCAATTGGCATGTATTTATGAAGTTGCACTGTTCCAAGCCCCCCAGTGAGGCACCACCTTGCTGTGGTTGGGGGGCTTGTGTGCTCTAATGAAGATGAGAGCTCTGACAGAGGTT
>JANHZU010001512.1:102338-122703 GCA_032468055.1 Acrochordus granulatus | reverse complement strand
GATTGTCTGGATTTGTTTTCACATTTTGTCTCTCATAGTTGAGGTCTACCTATGATGACAATTACAGGCCTCTCTCAACTTTTTAAGTGGGAGAACTTGCACAATTGGTGGCTGACTAGATACTTTTTTTGCCCCACTGTATCTTTCTGTAATGTACAAGTGTTGCTTTGTATCTGGAAAAATGGCTAATTTGAAAAAATGGCACACTAGAATGATCTTAATAAATTGGTTTACATATTCTCCACAGTGAAAATTGTACAGATTTTCTCTAATTACAAATTAAACAATATTTTCTTCCATACTTATTTCTTGGGGCTGCTTAAAGTTTTTTTTTTTGATTTTCCTGAATTACTGTATATTGCTGGCATTCATATAATTCAGAACTAAATCAAGAATAAGATTAATCAAAGTTAAAATAGGTTGTCAATGCTCCATTCCCAGATTTTCCAAGGATTTATTACTGGGCACATTACATAAATAAACCTTGATCAGGGAATGCAAGACAAGCTCTCTGAATATATATCAAAACTTGGGATATATTAGATGTTAAGATTCAGTTTCCTGTCAGAAATATCTTTTATAAGTAGATTTATTCAACAAACACAAAGAAAAAAATGGGGAAAACATATCTAAGTATAAAAAATTACCTTTGTTGCACAACACAAGCTAATAGGTACAAAAGTATCAGTGGCTTTACATTTCTATTTGCACAATACAGATCCAATGAAGCAGCAGAAGGAGAACAATTCCTTGGCTTTGCTCAGTAGCAGCATGAGCCCATTAATGCAAAGCCTTGCTGTGGTTTTGTATCAGTCACTGAATTTCCACTCTGCATCATGCAAAATTGTTTCTGCAAAGTCAGAGGAAAAATATCATAAGTTTAAAGAGATATAAATCTGAAATTACAGGGTAAAATTTTGCAAGCTTCTTTATTCTGAGCTAATACCATTTTCAATATCCATTTGAGAACCATAGAGTGGTCCTTTGGGCCATCCCTCTCAACATGCAACACCTCCTCAAGATCTAGCTTTGGTATCAGACATGAGGTTACAGAGGAATAGGGAAATTTTGTGATGGCTCCCTTACTCTAATTTGTATCATCCTTTCCTGTGTTCAGTACCTTTTATTCAGTTATTTATTGCATTTCCATCTTGCCTTTTTCATTTTTATAAATAACTTGAAGTGGTGAACATACTTAACACAGCTTCTTCCTCCTATTTTCCCCACAACAACAACCTTGTGAGGTGAGTTGGGCTGAGAGAGAGTGACTGGCCCAAAGTCACCCAGCCGGCTTTCATAGATAAAGTGGGACTAGAACTCACCGTCTCCTGGTTTCTAGCCTGGTGCCTTAACTGCTAGACCAACTGGAACTCTGGTTATTGTTAGTTATTTTTTAACTGTGACTGTTTCTATATATTTTTTGGGTTTTAAGAATTAAATGCTGTTTGCCACCCAGGGTAACTTTCATGTAAGATGGATGGCTATATACATATGATAGATAGATAGATGATAGATAGATGATAGATAGATAGATAGATAGATAGATGATAGATATTATCTTTCCTTTCATACAGGCCTATGGCTCTTATGCCTGTTCTTTCGGATGTTCAGAAAAAAAAGATGTCTGCTTTTGTATAACTTAACCATTTATTAATTTATTTATTCAATTTGGACAGCTTCCCACTCATCTATAATTCTTATTCTGAGTTTTGCCCTCTGAAGGAATAGAAAACAAGTCCTGACCTTCTGGCATGACTTCATTTCATTTGAAAAAGGTTGTGGTATTTCATCTCAGCTTTCTTTCTCAGGGTTAAATATTGCTAATTACTTTGATCTTTCTTTATAGTCCTTACTTGCAAGCTCCCTGTTCATGCTTGGTGATTTTTCTGAACCTGTCTCAGTTTCTATAAACACTTCTTTTAGTTTGGTACCAAATACTGGACATGTCACTTAAGATGGAATACGGTTTATGCAGAATAAAAAGTTATTATTACTTCTCTGACTTAAGAATCAGACTTCTGTTGATGCAGTCTCAGCTTGCTATGCCACAGTTTAACACTGCAATCATACAATAATATTCCACTTGTAATAATATATGACATATTTTTAAAAAATATTTGGGGCTATTACTAAGTTAGAAATTCCATTTGATTTTGCTTTCTTAAGGCAGAATATTGCATTTTAATTTATGTAGTGTTATTCCTTTACCTTGTGGTAATGATACTAAAAGAATGAAAATATAGAGTTATTAATTTAAATTTGTACCCTTACAGGACAGCCACAAGACAAACATCATCAAACATGGATTCTGGTAGCTTCCTGTCATTTGGGAAGTATGCAGGACTTGCACCAAAGTATTGGTAATGAGACTGGCCAGTCCTTATTTAAACATTGCTGTTCCGGTGGTGTGGTTTTGGTCATTAATTCTCCATTTTTCACTCTCCCTTCCCCTTTTATCCTCTAAGTTTTTCTTTCATCATACAGTCAGATTGATAGATATATAAATGAATAAATGGATGGATGAATGGATGGATGGATAAATAGATTTCTTCTTTATAGTATACTATCTTGTTATACTGAGAGCTGCTGTACCAGAGTCAAATTCCTTGTTGTCTAACCATGCTTGGCCAATAATATATCTAAGTTATGTAGCTATTTTGTTTACGTATAATGCCACAAACTAATAAGGAATGTTTTTCAACAAATGTTAATTCTAATGCTTTCTAAAGTTTAATAAATAATACATTTTATTATTGTTCTCAGCCTTCCAATGTGTTAATTCTTTCAACATTAATTCTTTGATAAGGAAACAAACCCTGTTTCCCTGGATTAAAATTATTATCCAATAGGTTAATTTGAGTATAGTGACAGAGATTTTTAAAACACAGATTATATTTAAGAATGCAGATGGAAGCATTCATGAAGGAGAAAAGGCCTGGGAGAGAGGATGAAAGCATAATACTGCTTCAGCATAAACTCTGCCCCTTTTGTATATGTACCATTATGTTGCATACACATATATCAAGCTTACTTTGCTCTAGTGCAATGTCACTTGTATCATTTTGAAGGAAGCACTCAATTTTGCTAATGCCTGTGAAATTGCTATTTCTTCTGTAAGCTTCTTGGGAAAAGAAATGGTAATTTAAACTGTCTATATGCATATGTGCATTAAATCATTGGAACACTTTTATTGATGATTTTATATAAATTAAATTATAGTATTATTTCTGGATTTTTATATAAAATGGTTTTACAAGTTAATATGTATGTCTTGCTTTTAAGTAAGTATCAAAAATGAAATTGAAAGACATAAGGAAAAACAGTAAGTGGAAATGGAGTATTTTTTTATCTTACACAACTAGGTATTACTGCTGGTAAGTGGACAGGACTATAAAGGTTTTGCTGAAGTAAAAGTAAAAACAGATCAAATATTATCTTCATTCTGCATTTCACTATATGCAAAAGGTGGAAGATGGAATTGTAATGTGACTTCCAGGCCCTGGAAAAATTTAACCACGACAAATAAACTTTTCAAAGGTCATTGCTCATCTATTTTTGACCTGTTCAAGATTAGATTTTTAAAATTATGTGTACAACTAATCATAAGCAGTCAGAGAAACTGGGTATATGAGTTCTCTGTATTTTGTTTTGCAGAGTAAAGATAATATCTTCAATAACTCTGGAGTGGGGAGAGGAGGGAAACAGGAGAATCATCACACCAATTTTATGAAAAAATTCTTAACCTGTCTTTCATTCTTACAATGTCTTAAGATATTTAAACATAATTTACTATTAAAATTCAGATACGTTTCTGTCTATATAGCATATGAACATTGATACATGTAACCTCTTTTTCCTTTTTCAGAGGTGAAATTTTCTCTATTCTTTTTGTTCATCGCTTGGGATCATTCTACCATCAACCTAAACTCTGAAGGCTCCTTAGAATACTTGAAGTAGCTACCAGCTTAGATGGTTGGGTGCTGGGGAGCATCAGCAGAATAATATGCCACCTTTCTGTGAGTTTCCTATAATGAAATGCTGGATTAGATAAGCTCCTTACTCTAGGAGACTCTTTCATTTGCTGTCCAATTTGTCTTATATTTATTGTAGCTTCTGGGCATTTTTGTCACTGTACACATGTCATTATTTTTTGAGATTATCCTAATGCATTTTTCTCCTTGAGGTGAAGAACAAGAGGGCTTCTTTTCTTTCATTTCACTGCAGAAGCTGACCAGATTGACAACAAATCATACTTCAACAGTGGTGATGGATCATGTGGCATTCTCCACCTCATCTACAGCAGCAGGCTGTCTTAGGTGCCTATAGGCCATCTACTTGCAGTTCTATCGATCAATAAAAGGAAAGAGTCAGATGCACACTTTAATATTTGCAACTGTAATTGTAAAATGAAGGGATTCAGTTCATGACTTGGGGAATAATTGAAGTTCTGAAAGGATCAGAGTGAGAGAAGATTTGCACCCTAAGCAACTTTCTATATATGCAATCTATTTATTTAGTAGGGTGAGCACTTTCCCTGAAGAGCCAAAACAATTTGTATTTACAGTAATATATTGTACATGTTTATCCTGGCTGATACATTTTCTGGGGACCAAAGAGTTCCTTTTTGCTTCCTAACTATAATAGCCGTTTCCATATGTTGACTTAATTTTACAAACCTTACTGCATACATGAAATCACTGGATCAGCCTCAGAGGAGGAAAAATAAATAAAAAAGTTAATAAATCTGGCAGGCGAGACTCCCTAGTCTTAGTTCTTTAGTCACAGTTTTTCTAGATCTTTAGTCAGTTTTTCCTTCTATCTTTTGAAGGTTGCTTTTTGTCTTGAGACAGAATTAGCTGTTAGAACAAAAGTGAATTCCCACAGAGGATTTCTACTTTCTGTCTAAGCATATACATCTTAGTCCAAGCCAGAGGACCACACAGACTTTAACTCAAGTGGAAACAGCTGCAGCTAGTCTTTAGCACTTGCTTTGAAGGGTTGCATCTGTGTGGTCAGGCAGGAGCAGCAAAACTATGGATGGCCTGTTTACAGATCATTTGTTTAGATGCAGATCTTGGCATTAATGGGTAGCCTAGCTGCTACCGTATGTGCTTGCCTTCTGGATGTAATGGTTTCATGCCTTTGGGTCATCTTAGTACATTTTGCTAAAATATGCCAAATTAGGAAATAACTAATTAGGAATTGCTTTGCTTTGCTTATAAACTTATTTTCTCTGTGCACTGATTCACATTCTGCAACTCCTCCAAATATTTCTTTTGGTTCACATGAAGAGCTGTTTATAGTTAACTTTCAGCTAGTATAGTGAAGATATTGGGCACATGCATTCCCTTATATCTTCTTAGGCTGAAAACATACATTGATAGTTTGTACTGAAGAAGGTACATTTCAAAATGGAATAAATTTTGACATTAAGTTTTTTTTAAAACAAATTGTATGTATGTCTGCATTTAAACATATATTTAAATAATATTTATACCTATATTATTTTGTATGTATATACATATATAATGATATAGGTATTTATTTAATGTATACTGTATATACAGTATATTTAATCTGTACTTTGCATATGCTTTAATCCAGATGTACCTACGAACTATATTAGGAACAAGTTGTTCCTTAGCAACAAGTTTCCTTCTTCAAATAAAATAGATGTGGAAAACAACATGAGTGACACTAATTAGCTGCCCCAAGGAGCTTCTTCTGGTAAACCTTTGTCTAGATGCAGCCACAAATTAATGGATTTTATTGGCGTGCGAGTAAAAGTATCCACAGGAAGGGCAATAGGGCCCAGATGATAAAAGTAACATTGCAGACTTGTGATATAAGCCGTGTCTGTTTTCTACATGCACTGCAATACTACACATGGATCCACTGGTATGTAAGCTTGTAATATGTTGCCATATCATTTTGATGAAAGCATCAATATCTTGATCGTTAAATTCAAATAAATTTAGTCACTCTCTCTTAGCCTGAATCACTTCACAGACTTGTTGTGGGGAAAATAGGAGGACAAAGGAGTATTAGGTATATTCACAGCCTTGAATTATTTACAAAGTAATAAAGGTAATATAAAAATCTAATATATAAATAAAATACCACTATGTTTAACAATGTATGAGAATATCCTTGAGAGACAAGAGAAGGAGAAGCCACAGACTAGGCAATCATCAGATAAAATGCAGCTTAGCCTACAGAAAATGAAAAAGGGAAGGAGTATATTGAAATTCTATTCTATTTATTAAATTTATACCCGACCAATTCACAGCAGTGACTCTGGGTGGTTTACAATAAAACATAAAATAGTAAAATAATAAAAATTCCAAACAATAAATAATTCTATATAGCAGAGGTATCAATATCTAAATATCTTAGAAGGTATTTTAGTACTACAGTAGAAGATGATGTTAGATTTAGTACTCTGTTCATAAGCAAGTCAGAAGGATGTAAGAATATCTAGCAAAATGTAAAATACATAGAGAAATAGAGCTGGCAACAGAAGAAGAATCTGTAAAGGTTCTAATCAAACTATACCTTAAAATCTGGAGAATGGCCAACAGATTGGAAGAAATTAGTCTACATGTCAGTACAAAAAAGGAAGCCTCACAGAGTATTTAAGCTACCCTAATTTCACATAATAGCAAAATAATGCTATTATCATCCAATGCAGATTTAGCCTTATATAGAAAGTGAGATTCCAGATGTTCAACCTGGCTTTGAAAAAGCCCCAGGAACAGGAGGCATTATTGCTGGTACATGCTGGATAATTTAGAAAACCAAATAATACAAAATTAAGTCAATATGTGTTTCATTAATTAAAGAAGGATATTTGATTATTTCTGTCAATTCAAGCTGTGGAATGTGCTTAGGAAAATAATAGTCTGAAAGCATCTTATTGTCCTTAAGTAAAACCTATATTTAGGTCAGAAAGTTACAGTTCAGACGAAACATGACAAAACAGACTGGCTTCAGGTGAGCAGAGAAGAGAGACAAAGCTTCATACTCTCATTATTTATTCAACTATATGCTAAATATATATTATGAGGAAATAGAGTGGAAAAATATGAACATGGGTTTAACATTGGAGAAAAAAAATCAATAATCTGCACAATAACATCAATAACTTGCAGTATGCTCATGACAGCACTCTGAAAGCTAAACCTGCAAATGATCTATAAGCTGTAATAAACAAGTCAAGAGACAAAGTGAAAAAATGAGAGTAAGATTAAGTAAAAAGAAAACCAAACCAGCCTTAGCATTAACAATAACAATACTGAAGTGGCAGATAGCTTCAAACTTAAATTGGATTATCAACAATAAAGAAACCATCAGTTTAGAAATATGTCACAGATTAGCACTTGTTACAGTTATGGTTTTGGAAATGCTATTCTGATACTGTGAAGTCTCTGTACCTACAAATATCAGAACTGAGCAGGCAACGGGTTTTCTTATACTGTTTTATGGGAGCAAAATTTGGACTTTGAACAAGCAGGACAGAAAAATGTCAACAGTATTTAATACCGGTGTTGAAGAAGAATCCTATGAATATTATAGATGGCCAATCCCCATCCCCATCCCAAACAAATGGATCAACAGATATTCTCTCCAAGGTACAAATGACTACTTTCAAAGTATCATATTATGCAAAAACATAGCTCTCTAGAGAAGTTTAAAATAATGGGGAGAGTAGAAAGAAAGAGAAGAAGATGGCCAAAATAAAGGTAGGTTTACAAGTTCAACTGTAGTAGCAGTGGATGTGTATTGGAAGCCATGAATATGAGATTGGGGACAGAGCCTCCTAGAAAAAAATCTATCTATGTAGTCACTAAAGGTTGATACCAATTTAATGGCACATAATCAGCCAGTCAATTAATCAACTGTAAGTTTCAGAATTGATATTAACATTAATGAGAAACTTTTCCCAAAACAATTAATGAATAATACTATAAGTATTTGTAACTTCCATCTACTGAATATTTGGAAAATTATGTGAGCTAGCTAAAAAATTAGTTCATTCTTCAGTAGACCCCTGGCCTGAATTACTGGCATAGTTTCCAGACAGGTATCTATCCTTCAGTTTGCTTTCATAACTGCTTGATTCATATACTTCTGGACTTCACCTAAATTACCACCACCCAAATGTCTTATTTTCATCAATCTGTACATTGGTTGGGTTTCTTGGAGATATCTCAGATTAAACCTTAGAGAGTAAAATATTTTAGGCCAGTTTCACTGTAGAGTCTATATTTTCTCACTTATTAGGAAAGATTGCCAAATGACAAAGCAACAGTCATAGCAAAACAGTCACTCACAATTTTTCTATTTACAAGAAGGCAAACTGATCCTTTCTTCTAACGCTTGCGTATTCTCTTAAAATCTCGTTTTTCTGGATAGATGGGCAAACGTCCGACTAGACTGCACTGCTCTGCTTTTATTTTCTAAGAATGAGGGTTGGGCCCACATGCAGTTCAGAGGCATTATAGAAAATAAAGCAGATGGTAGAAGCTGGTATTTTGCTTCATAGTACGGCACTGTCTATGGTCCATTGGTACTGATAAGCACAATGAGCTCCAAGAGTTTACAATGTTTCCAGCCTTTTTTCTTGCTTTATTGGAAGACTCAACAAGAACGGGAGGCCTGTTTCCCTTAGCAACAGGAAAAGTGGAATTAGCAAAGTATGCAAAAAGAATATTGTCAAGAATATGCATTGGGCTACATTAGGGAAAGAAATGCATCCTTCTGAAACCAAAGTTCAGGCTTTTATATTATTTTTATGTTATAATCCTGATAGAGATGAGTCCTCTGTGATTTTTACAGTGATCTGAGTATTCTCAACAGGACTTGCTTTCAAATGCAGAAAAATGTATTATATTCTGGAAAATTAATATTGGAAGTGTTTTTTTTAACATGGTATCATCTTAAAACACAATTGAAGCATAGGCAATTGAAACTGAAATGTAAATAGAGACTGAAAAGAACATTATATGGCCTAATGGAATGACTTTGATGCTTTCCTCACAGAAAATGACTTTGATGTTTTCCTCACAGAATGAATAGTAGCAAGAACCAAAATAGGTGGGTGAAATCTCAAAAACATACCCATTTCCAAGAGATTTTGTCCATCTTTAAATTAAAAATCAAAAAACCAAAACCAAAAACTGGCACCCTTACATTAATATCATGCTTTTGGAAGACGTGGTTTACCAAGGCACTTCCTAGAGTGGCAATGCAATGACACATGTATATGTAATAATTCTAGGAAGTCCTAGAAAAAGAAACATATATGCAAAGAACCTGATGCAGCCTTAAGTATACCACAATTATGATGATAAAAAGCAAAACAACAACAACAACAAAACACACACCCTCTCTCAGATTTTTGGATAGTTTAAAAAAGTAAGTGCAATTCACAGCTTTAAGCAGAGGCAGAGAGACAGAGAGGCTTTAAACCCTTAGAAAACATACTGGTGACAAAACTGCTCCAGAAATTGGATAGATAGCAATGAATGCATACATCCTCTTGGATCTTCATTATGTTTTAATGAGATCTTCTGTAAACCACAATGAAAGGCTCTCTCTCTCTGGCACAACAAATGATCTTTCCTGATTTGTTACTGCCAAAAGAAGGATAAACAGAAAGATTTCTTCAAGTTAAGCTGGACTCCTGGTAACAACATTAATACATCTGGACAGTGTTCTTAATAGTAATCTGGAAGTGTTTTATTCCAGGATGATTTCTGATTTCCTAGTTCAGCCTGGAAGTTCCTGGTTCTCTCTCATCTAAATACCAAACTAGCTCTGATGCTATTTAGCTTTTTTCAAGATCAATTAAAGGATGTTGTCAGGCATCCCACAATCCACATGCAGCCAGTGGGCAGGAAGGTCGCAACATGTACAAGCAGGATTAGCTTGAGCAGAAGGAGCCATTGTCAAAGAATCCTCTGACCTACCTGATTTTTTGTTGCAAGCTGTCACATTGGTGGCACTTGTTTGGTTGCAGCAGAAAATGAATGCAATAAATATCCTCCTAAGCATTAAACATCTGACTTGTGTCCCATAGTTCCTCTGATGTAGCGTAATTCTGGTGCATTACGGGAAATTAAACAGTTTTTGATTTTTAGTGCTAAACATTTCTCTTAGTTTAGCTCCCCTAACCTTGATTGCTTATTTGAGCCAGGTATTTTATAAAAAAATAAAATTTAGTGGCCTTTCACGACCTGCAGTCTTCTAGATGGGCTATGAAGATGCATTAGCCACTCTTAAATATGGCAATGGAGATACAAACAGGTCTGTCAGTTTTGCCCACCAATGTACTCAGCTAGATACCAAAACAATGTAAAAAGTCATCAAATTCAGAAGGGTCTGAATTTAATGCCTTAGGTCTGATTCAATGCCCTCCTAATAACTGTTGCTGAGAGGAGATATTGGAATATCCTGTCTGCACTGGAGGAAAAACTGAAATCCTGGATCATGTTTATGCTGACTCTCAGTAGGGGTTATCACCATTTTAGGTGAGCACCTTGCTCATTGTCACTCCTTTACTTCCAGCTGTTACTATTTCATTGAATACCACAATTGAAAATATTGTTTCACTGAATACACAATATGCCACAATCTTTTTTAAAAATAGCTCTAGATATTTCTTTCTGATTTTGTGGATCATTCATTCTAGATATGTTTATCCAGTTGACATATTATGCCTTATACTCAGATGCACTTTTACTGATTTTTTAAAGTTATTAACTTTTTTGTATTTAGGAAGTATGTCTATTTGGAATTTGCATATGTTGGACTATGATCATCATAAAAGTTTTATTTTTATTTGTTTCTTTCTCATCAGTGAGAAATAACCAATATCTCCTGTAGCAACAAGAGGAAGACAAAAAAAAGTTTAGTGCAAAGATTGAGAACTTCCTGAGCATGTAAATCAAATGCAAACATTTCACAATAAATTTTTGATCACTGGAAAGTGAAAGTAGGATAGAAAAATCCCACTTTGAGATAAAGGAAGTAATATTAACAGGAATATTTCTTTCTTAATTGATAGATCAGTGCAACATGAAGATGAACTAATGGACGTATCCTAGCAACAGTATTTTCATAACAACCTATGCGTGCAAGATTATAGAGACTTTCAGCTCTGTTTGATTGACATATAAAAGTGAGTTCAAATTATTTTAGCTAATAAAAATAGCAGGGAATAAATTTGAAATGCAGAAATTGGATATTGCTTTTAAAATAAACAGTAAGTATATTGAAAATTGTAAATTTCACTTCTAATAACCACCCTAGTTTGGAGCTTTCTAACTTAATAGTTTCTAACTTCTCTTATTTGCAGCATATAGTTTTCAAAATGATTTGTGTCTTTCTTTTTTCATTTCTAAAAGGAGTTTTCCTTTCCTCTGTACATCCCTGTTCTTCTAGCATTCAAAAGATTTAATATCTATGCATATTCTTATTAATCCAGGTCATGTATTGTAGCAAAATTGCAAAAAAAATTCGGAAACTTTCTTTAAAAGCAAACTGGACTTTTATTATCAGATGTTACAGGGGCACATTTAAATTCTTATTCAGGAGTTTTTCTCAATCCCATATGAAAAAGGAAAAATAGTAAGGAATATATACATTTCTCAAAAGGAGCAGGAAACTTTGAAACAGGATACTGAGTTCTCACATAACAAACTAAAACAGAAAGTTAGCAGTAAAGATTTTGAGAGAAGATAGTCTTATAGTTTTAGCTTAATCACTTCAGGGTCTGCTGAAAAGTTTTGTTTGTTTTTGTTTTTTGCAAATACGTTAAAGCCAAATTGTAAACATGAGATAATTGAAATCTTGTTCCCCCTCTCTACTGATGGAAGGATTTAATGTTTTTATATATACAGATTCTTTTATTCCTCTTGAAAGCCAGTTGTTTCTTTATCAAGAATTTGGAATTTTCAATCATGAAGAGAATAACCATGGTCTTTAAGATGTAAATGAACTGCAGATGTTTCAGAAGAATTATGCTGTTGAAATATTTTATATAGAGCTTGTTTGGTCTCCCCAGTGTATAATTCTGAACAGGTTTCAATTTCATTGAATGGCATAAAGAACATCTGCCTGTTTGTGCTTGGGAATCTTGACTTTAGGATTTAGTAATTTATGTTTCAGTATATTCATTGGTTTTAATTGAACTTGAATGTTATGTTTATTGAATATCTTCCTGAGTTTCTCTGATACTCCAGCAACATATGGAATGGTCACATTGCTGCATCTGTTAAGATTTTCTTTTGAAGCAGTTGAGGAAAGGTTAGGTATTTTTATGACTTTGACAAAGGACCAATTTGGATAGCCACAGTTATTAAGAGCTTTTTGATATGCAGATTTTCCTTGATGGAACTTTCCTTGCTTGAAGGTAAAATGTCAGCAAATTGATGAAAGATTTTGATCAATCCCAGTTTGTGTTCTAAAGGGTGGTGGGAGTCAAAGAATAAATATTGATCTGCATGTGCAGGCTTTCTATACATTTCAATACAAAGGCTTCTGTCTTCTTTGATATGTATGGCACAGTTCAGAATAGTACCAAAAATATTTTTAACAATTTCATGTGTGAATTGGATGTTACTGTCAATGGCATAGATATGTTGTATGAATGCTGCCAATTCATCTGTTATGATTTTGACCCAGGTATCATCTACAAATCTAAAACAGTGGATGGGAGGGAATCCTGTGAAGGAGTTCAAAGCTTTGAATTCAAATTCTTCCATGTAAAGTTTGGCCACAATAGGAGACAAAGGTAACCTCATTAGACAGCCATGTTTCTGTCTGTAAAAACTGTCATTGAATTTGAAATGTTTGTCAAGAAGAGATCCAAAAGTGTACAAATGTGTTCAGGGTTAAATTTAGTCCTGTGTGTTAATGTGCTGTCTTTTTATCACTGCACTGACTCATCTGTAGGAATACCTGTGAAGAGTGAAGTTACGTCATAGGAAACCATTGTTTTATCAGAATCCAATTTAATATTTTGAACTTGGTTGACAAAATCTTGTGAATTGTTGATGTGGTATGGGGAGTTGCCAATTAAAGGTGCCAATAAAGGGACTAAATGTTTAGCAAGGTTATAAGTGGCAGAGTTGATGCTGCAAACTATCAGCCTCAGTGGAATGCCTTCCTTGTGAATATATATAAAATAACCTTTTCCTTATAAATGCCAGTGGGATCTCTATTAGGAGATTCATAGGCATCGTTGTCCTCCAATAAAATATACATTTTGATTTTGTAGTCCAGTGTTGAGAATTACTATACATCTCCCTTGGTCAGCTGGAAACATGATAATGTTAGGGTCTTTTCTTAGTGAATTCATAGTCCTTCTTTCCTGAATAGTGGGGTTATGGCACTGACAAGTACAGCAGACATCTTTAACCTTAATTTTCTTGCCTCTGTTTTGGCAGAGTTGAAATGTAACATCTAATAATAAAATTCCAGTTGCCTTTTAAAGAAAGTTTGAATTTTTTTTTTGCAATTTTGCTACAAAAGATGTAATGTTTGAACAGTCTCTGTTCTATATCCACAATTGCCATGCTTCAGAAAAGATGGGAGAGAAGAGGGACTTTTTTATTTATTTAGCAAATTTATATAGCAGTCCATCTCACATATAGTGATTCTGGGTAGCGTATAAGCAGAACAACAATTAGATCATCTTACAATACAAAAATCAAACAGAAATAACAACAAACATAAAAGAATGCCAGGATGGCATAATTTAGTCTCATACAACTATTTGCATGGAGGGATCACTATGGGATCCCCATGAGTTTCATTCTATTTCCCCTTATTTGACTTTTCTTGATTAAAGGAAAATGTCTTCAAGAAGTTTAAACCCAGGTTAGTTGACTGTCTGGAGCAGCTTGGGCAGTTGCTTCCTGCTCAAAGGAGAAAAGGTGTTTCAGAGTGCCTGGGGCACAAGTCCAGAGTTTGTCAACAACTCCTTAAGCCAAAACCATATTTTCCTAGGATCATGTGACAGGATTCTGATCCTTATGGCTGCATACCATCCCAATCTTTAAAACCGCATTGACTGCATCTTTGCTTCTAAGCTAGTATTTATAGCTAGTGTAAATACTATTTAATCTTCAAAAAGACATGAGACCCAAATCCTTGAATGGATCTTATTCTCATTTCAACTGCTTCATCAGCTTTTCTGTTTATTAAAAAAAAAGGTAAAGGTTTCTCTGTTCATCTCCATTTCAAAACTGAAGAGCTTTGTCCAAAGACGCTTCTGTGGTCATGTGGCTGGCATGACTAAACATCGAGGTGCACAAAATGCTGTTATCTTCCCACCAATTTAGGTAGTACCTATTAATCTACTTGTATTTTGCTTGCTTTCAAACTGCTAGATTGGCAGGAGCTGGCACAAATAACTAGAGCTCACCCTGTTACATGGCAGCACTTGAGTCTCAAACTCAGACTGCTGATCTTCTGGAAGACAAGGCCAGCATCTTAACCCATTAGATCTGCTTCTAACACCTTGAATGTATCTCTTGTTATCTGCTGATCAACAACAACAAAAAAGGATCAAGTGCCACTGTGATGTATCACCCCAAAGATATCTACCAGACAGTTGCTTAACGATATTTTTGGTGCTAGGAAATTCACTTTTAATTAGTTATTTTAAATAGTTGTGAATGTTAATATGCCTTACTATAATTTACGTGACATAATGATGAGAGATGACAATGGCAATATTTATTTGCATTATAATACATATTGTTCTTTGCTGTACTTTGCCTTGAAATCCAATAAAATAAAAAACCCTATATATACTGTAAACATTTTAAATACATACATATATAAGTAATTTTTTTAAAAATAAAAATACTACAATGTACTCACAACTCTACAGATTAAAGTTGGTACTTTCTGATCTGCCAACAAAAGCAACATTTAAATACATTGCTGATTAAACCTGGAATATGCCATTATTATCAAACCAGCAATTACAAAGAAACTGTGAGGAAGATGAACTGTAGTGCTTGAATGAAATTTCCTTTTCTACGCAATTGTTTTCAGAGGTATGAGTTTTTCACACTGGTTTATCATAATCTGAACTGGAAGGAAAATGGCTTCTGAAGTTTAAAGGGAGGGAACTTTAATTTTAATTTTACCTAATTCTTAGGTTATCTATCAATTTTATCTTAGAATTCAGTCCATGCACTCCTAAGCAATTAACATAGCCATGAAACAATGTCATTTGAATGATGGATCAGTCCAAAATGAGCAAAAGACTATAAAATTCCTTGGAAATGAATAAAATTTCAATCATCTTTCTTTAAACCAACCAACCAATCAACCCAATATTTTTTCTCTCTGTGCCTTGATATTGTTTATATCCGCTTACATGTAATCTTAGTGACTCATAAACAGCAGAATTTTATTACATTTTTGTTGTTCACATTCTTTGCTTAATGGATAGAAAAATGCTTCAGCTCTGTGCTTAATAATAGCTTTTCAGTGCCCTCTAATATGGGGAGAAAATAGAAGACGGCTGCTTGAGTTTCTTTTTTGTTGATGCTATATAAGGATTATAAAATAGCAAACAGTAAACAGAATTGTTAAATGCTCATTGTCATTGTCTTGGAAATACAATAAAATATCTCGTTACTTGTTGGTTAGAAAAATTGTGGAGACATAAGGAGAGCTACCGTTCAAAGGCCAAAAACAAATATAACTAGCAAAGCTCATCTTTTCTACAAAGGTCACCATATAATTTCTAAGGCAACTGTCAGTATAGCCTGAACCACTATATTAATACACATTGTTCACTGTTGATAAGAAAATGTCATTATTGTCTTTGAGTCAAGTAACTGAAGAACAGTAGCATCTGACATTTAAAAAAGCATAAACATTTTATTTTTTTAAAAACCACCTTTTTGTTATCTGTTTTATTGCTGAAGATGGGAAGAAATGGACCCTCATGACATTTTAATGAATTATCGTTTTCTTGATATAAAAGCCACTTCCTGGATTTTCTCCAATTTAGGGTTGTGCAGTAAAATGGAGAAGGTTCTGTGTTCAGCATCTCCTATTAAGAGGATTAAACCAAATTAAATCAAACACAGTGTAATCTGCACAAAAATAAGAAAAATAATGGCAATTTTTCTTAATGCAACATTTCTAATGATCAGTTAAGAAAACATCAGTATGCTTTCTTGAACTTCTATAAACATATTTAGAGTAAACATATGGTAAACAGAAAGATTGTGTTGGTTGGGACAGATCTATTGAAATCATATTGATTTCAATAACTGTTCTACAAGTTCAACTTGCTGGGTTTTTTAAATAATATCTATATTTGTCCATACTTAAAAATTATAGCTACAGAATTGTAATAACAAGCTGATTATGAATCAAAATTCATCCCCAGATATCAGGAAGGTCTCAAAATTTAATGTAAATAGCCTGATTTAGTGAACAGAAGGGCTGTGCAAATCTTCTGAAAGGGGTAGAAAAAAGAGTATAGCAAAGAGGAGGTGCATGAGGAGACTAGAGGTTGAGTTACAGCAACTGGACTTCTTTTCTTTTGGTTTGAGATGTTTTGTTGCTTTTCCAAGTAGCTTCTTCAGCTTCCTTGACTCAACCGCCAGACAAGTCCACCATGATGACTGAGAATCTTCATTGACATACTTAAGGAGACAGACAAGTACAGTTCATAAAGTAGCAGTGCAAACCAAGAAAAAGATGATTCAAAGAAAAGCAGGGCACTATGAGTTCTAAGCCATGAAAGCTGACTGGGTGACCTTGGTCTAGCACTCTCTCTCAGCCCAATTCACCTCACAGGATAGTTGTTGTGGGGAAAATAGGAGGAGGAAGGTGTGTTGGATAAGTTGGTTGTCTTGTAAAATAATTAAGGTGGGATACAAATAAATAAATAATATGTGCACATATTGAGAAATATTTCTTGCACTTTCAGCTCCCTTATTTCTTTTTCTTTTTTCTTATGGTTTCTTTCTCTAATTTGTCTTAGTTTTTATCTTTGTGCGTATGTACAAGAAATGTCTCTTTGAAAGGATTTGCACAGCTCCATTCATCAGCCTCCTCCCTCTCACCCCAAATCAGCAGTGTTTTATTGTAAGTGAAGAAAACACTCACAACAATGTCCTGTAATTTGGCTGCATTTAATTTTGCTTACAAAATAAATTCACTCTGAATTGCCTTCAGAACAAACAGCCATGATCTACTAATATAGACTTCTGTGGTACGGATAATGGTCATGCAGAGCTCACGTGCAGGGTTTATATGCTGAAAAGTTCCACAGGAACAAGTATTGAACACCAAAATAGGTATAAGGCAGCTGCAGGACATAATACAAAACATGTCATGAAAGTTGTTGGCAAGTTGCTTACAAAATTTATTCCATGCCTATTTTTTCAGTGCATCCATATTCTAGCCAATGGTTCTTTGGCCTAGTTATTTTTCTACTGATATATCTGTTGGTAATCACATAAAGTCGTAGTTAATTACAGCATCCCAAGGAGTTAGCCTTCTAATCTTTGAATGTTCTATTAAGACTGGAGTATACAATCCTTTTCCATCTGGAGCCTTAGCTATATGAATCCATTATAAAATGTGATTAAATTACTTTGTTTCATTATATACAATGAATGTGAAAATATTTCCTTCAATATTTAATCATATTAAAATATGTAAGATTCAGTCATGATAAGCAAGACAATTAATGCATTCTGCTTTGCTGTCACAATACATGCTAAATTAATCATCCAAATGTTTTAGGAAATGCAGAGCAGTCTTATCTATAACCTGAAAGACTGCGTAAACCATTTATATTTTGTGAATTTGCACAGTGCTGAGATGGCTTTGTAACCATTAAACTGTGTGGATGAATAATACTCCAGAGCATCTTGTCGCCCATTCTATCAGGAGATCTAAAAGTGCTTTACAGAGATAGGAAATTAGTGAATGTAATTAGATCATTTTTATTTCTCTGTCATTGGTATATTTTGCCAAGGCAGGCACTTTTTTCCTGCTGTGTTGTCTAATGTCGCTGCAAACATTCAAAATACTATGGGCATAGTTTATTACTTTTATTATTTTAGGTATTACCAACACCTAGAAAGCAGCTTGAAAAGACCATTGATCAAATGAATACCATTCCATATAATAAAGTGAAGGTTTACAGTCTCAACTCATCCCTCATCCCACCCCTCAGGAACGTGTATAACTTTCCTGATGTTAAACTCCTCAGTCAAACCTGCTTTACTTACTTGGAATGCAGGATGTCTCAGGTTTGACTGACTACATTGGCTGTAGAAAGCAAAGAAACAGCAAGCTATAAAACCTGACTACTGCATATCAAATTCTTAAAATATGCTCTATCATATTATTTCTATCCTCATATAATTTCTCAATTAATGCCATTGTCATATTTCTTTGGACTAAATAATAGAGTCTACCATTTGTTCCAATCTCTAATGTCTTGATTTCTCTGTCCCAGACCTTGATCTGTTTATTCTGATGTGATTTTTGCAAGATTTTTCTGCAGCCAAATGAAGTATATCCTCACATCCCAAATGAATTTGTGAAGCTTCTTTTGTAAAACCATTCCTTTTCTTATTATTAGAAATACTTGCTGAGGGAGGCTAGAATGTCCCTCCAATCAGTGTTCTTTCACAAGATAAATTGGCTACCAAGGACTCCTTTCCAAGCACCCTCACTGACATATCTCCATTGCCTGGCTAATGCTTTGAACAGAATGTTTGCATTACATCAACACCAGTTATGCATATGCAGGTTCCTTGATATAGACCCTTAGGCTCTATATATGTTCTTAGGCTTCTAATTACTGTACATGTACTGTATAAGCCTCTTTCTGCAATCCATACATTGGTGCTTTCTCCAAGGTAATTCATCAGAACTGCGCGTAAGGCTGAGTCAGTTTATGGTGTACCTGATGCTCTGTACTATAATAAATGTTACATGAAACAGCATTTGATGAAATTAGATTGAAATGATTAGATCCTGAGAATCTATTTTCTTACAGACAATGATTGTACTATCTTCAGTGCAAGAAAAGTATCTGAGTTTATTTCAACAACTGCAGGGAAGTGAATCATGTGAAAAATATTGTCTTCCTTGACAAAATGACTTAAGCCAACATGATCCAGGACAGTAAAGTTTTATTTATGGATCTTAGGAAAGACTCGAGGTTTATGGAGAAAAATGAAAAGCAGGAAGGGATTAGCAGGCTATTTGACATCAAGGAGAATTAAATATCTACTCTGGGTGCCAAGATACATGGACACACCCCTCGTTGTTAGGAAGCATTGACAGATGTTAAACTCAAAAAAGAAATTAGAAAATATAAGAAATAGTATTATATCTCTGTCTTCAGAATTTGATATAGTTGTTTTATAGTGCACATTGTTCAAAAGTAAGATATAAGGATAGTGCAAAGAAAGTAATTGACTTCTTTTCATTGTGGGAACACAGTAGCATGCTATCTGGATCACTTTGATATTAAATAGATTCGAAATATTATAATATTTCAGAAAGAAGGTTCTAAATAAAAACCCTATCTCAGCAAAATGCAAAAGGGGATTCAACTGGACCAGACAAACACAAGGGAATTTCAGAGTGTGATATTTATAGGTTTAAAGTTTACATCTGATTTTATTCTGCATCTAAACCTTGTTTTTTAATATGCTAATTTAGGCACACTCGAGCATTTCAAATACAACACTGTTTGATAACAATAACTTACATTTCTGGCAGTCTAAAATTGCCCAGCTGTTGGAGGAGCGCCTTTTGTATATTGTTCATAAAACAACCTTCTTTTTGAAAGCCCTACAGTCTTCATTTGCGCTTGGTGTAGCCTGACATAGTTCAGCTGGCAGATGGCAAAAACTAAGGGGAGGAGAGAGGAGAAGAGAGATGAAAACCTGAGTCAACCCATCATTACTCAAGTGATAGTGAACTTACAGGAGTAAAGCCGTACCATTCTTTTTGAATTACGCCTAAATTGCTCTCTTCGTCCTCCAGTGCCCCTTCCAGTTCTCCCTCTCTCATTTGTTCACAGGTAATCTTTGATGTCTGGGCTTAGCTTGTTATGAATCCATCTCTTTACATTCCTTAAAACTGTTATTGTCCAGAATGCATTTTTCTAGTGTTGACAGCTAAAAAGCAGAGGTGAAAGTGAAAGGACTAATTAAGCTTGCAACTGAGGAGGGAACTAGCAGCTAGGAAATCAAATCTGCTTTTCTTACTGCTTCTCTTTTTCTTTTCATGCAGACACATTTCTGAGTGTATGATTATCCAAACAGAATATGTGATCTCTAAATAGGATGTGTTT
>JANHZU010001512.1:72143-82542 GCA_032468055.1 Acrochordus granulatus | reverse complement strand
CTCTGTCATTGCCAACAAAGGATATATAACAAAGTGTTGAGATGAACTTTTGATATTGACCAAATACTTATTTTCCACCATAATTTGCAAATAGCTTCTTTCCGAATCAGTCAATGTGATTGTCTGGATTTGTTTTCACATTTTGTCTCTCATAATTGAGGTACACCTATGATGACAATTGTAGGCCTCTCTCATCTTTTTAAGTGGGAGAAGTTGCACAATTGGTGGCTGGCTAAACACTTTTTTGTCCCACTGTAGTGACATTTATAAGGTCTGTTTTATTTCTTACCTGAATATCAGTCAACAGAAACCTGATGCCAAAATTTCATTGAATTTTGAGGCCACACATTTATTTAACTAAACGGAGTTGACAATTTATTTGCATACAAAAATCTTGTCTCAATTACCTAAAGTGTTCTTTATTTCAGCTAGATAATTTAGGAAGGAGAGAAGGGAGAATTATTTTGTTGCTGATATAGTTCAACAAAGAGACATTAAACATTCTTGCCAAACTATTGCAAATTACCCAGGGATAATGGGACTAGGACAGCTGGATTTCAAGGTCAAAGTCCAGGGCTTCCTAGTCCAAAGAGTGGTGGTTCAAATTAACATTCATGGAACAGTGCTGGATATTTGTCTTTTTGACAGAGAGATAGAGTATACATGAGTTTCAGGTTGCTGCCTTGATATATGAATTATGGATTATCATCTTATTTTACTTTTAAATATGTTTCATCTTTTCTATTAAAATGTTGCTTATTGGGTTTGTTGACAAAATCTGATCTCAAGATATGATAGACCCTTTAGAGACAATGTTTTGCCCACTAAATGTTAGACTGATGGTTGGGATAGTTCAGTATTGTCCAGCTCAATTCACAAAGCTATGTGAATTTCTGGCTCCAATTGGAATGCCATTTAAATAGAAAAGTGAGATAAAACATTTTAAATAATTATTCATCCTTCACTTGGTACCACACAGAAGTGATGTCAAAGAAAGGAGAGGAGTCATGCTCTCATAGAATTCTTGGTGACCGGGCAAGGCAGAAGATGTACCTTGTGATCCCATTCCATTATTCCTTCAATTGCAATGTTTTGGGATGGACTGGGAGATAATATACATCCAAAAGGAATTACACAAAGGGCCATAACTGCAAAGATCAAAATGTTTTAGTTGCATTACCACTCATGGTTCTACCAGCAGACCAGATCTCATTTCCAATCCCTGCTTTAAAGTAAAATAGGGGAAAGTAGGCTACATTATTTGATCGTTTCTGATGTTCTGGAAGCTTAAGAGTGTTTGGTAATAGTTTTCATTTTCATGTTACCTTGAAATTATTTCAGCTGATTTGTTTATGTTATTTTATTATATAAGTTAGGATTTTAATTAGTCTTTATTATTAAAGGTAAATGTGAAGGTTTCATTGCAGGAGTTGGGGCAGATCATGGGAACTAACCCATTACAAGGTCCCTAAGTCTCAAACACAGGCTGCTGACCTTTCAGCCAACAAGTCCACCTTCTTAAGTGCTTGGCCACCGCCTCCTAGTCTTTATTACTACTGTTATAATTAATTTTATATTTTTATAGATTAGGTGTTTTTAAATTGATTTATATTAGTTGTGAATGTTGTCTCTGATAATGGATACTTTTGGATAGACTATTTGTAACCCAACATGAATCTATATTGATTCAGCAGTATCTTCATTCAGTAGACTGAATGAGTGAATAAATGAACATTCTTTTTGCAAATTCCATAAGTCTGAGGTAAAGACCCTTTTTCCATAAAATATGCTTTTAAACATGTCTATGAATTACAATATACTTTTCCTAGATGTATAAAAACTCATTAAAATGTTATTAGACATTTGCTAAAGCAATTGTACAAAGCAATTCCAAGACGACCTTCTTTGTTTCTTAACCTTCTCTTCTACTTCAACTTATGGCAGAGCAGAAAAATAATACCGAAGAATATTATGTATGTGTTTCCCATTCATTTTTTCTTTTTAGAATTCCATAATTTCTATATTTTATGTAATGAAATAGCATTTCATTACATGTAGTTTTGATTGAAACTTGATAGCATTTCTCAAAGCAAAAATATTCTTAAGCCTTCTCTCATACACAAAATTGGCGTCTTGAAACATTAGAAAAACAGGAATAGAAAAGACCTAAATATAGTACCAGCATTCACCTTCCTTCCAATTACTGAAATGCCAAGGAGTTGCACAGAATCTTTAAACAGACCTCCCACATTCTTGATAGGATGTTTTCTATCAGAGTGATCCACAAATATTATCATTCAATGACAATAGAGTTTCATCAAGGTACGTCTCAATCCGCAGGATGTAAGCCTTACACAACAGACGGAAAATTTGGCTCAGGGAAGAGCCTACTGCGTGTGTTACTTACTGGTTATTGCAGTGGTCATACCGAGTCCCGTATGGTGGTGTATTAACGAATAGCATGCAAGCCACCTTCTGTCTAAACATCTGCGACAGGGAAATTTCAGGCATTATTCCAGGTTTTGTTTTTTTGTTAATGCTCTGGACCAAATTTTCTTCAGGACTATAAAATCTGGCAGGCAGCACTGTTGTGCATGATTTTTTAATAAACTGGGACATGCCTTTGCTGGAAGAGTGAAGGAAAGGGCTCTTTGGAGACTTGTTTCCATTATGAAAAGTTCAGAAAACACATGACATCTCACAGAACAGTATTTTAAAACTTTTTATCGTCTTTACTTATTTTCTCTTCCTTCTCTACCAAGTATAGGATTTTTGGCTTTTTTAGTACAGAGATGTACTATTTTGCACTGAAAGTAATTATCAAAACACATGAGTGTGTTTTCACCATGCAGACAACATTTATCAAAGAGAATGCAGGCATTTGCCTGTTTCTTTGGTATTTTTAAGCTGTGCACTGCCAACAGTTGTAATGAAGGAGTTTGATTTTGATGAGGCATCATTCTGAGCAGCAGAAAAAGATTTAAAGGTGTACAGATTTGACTTCAAATGGCCCTTTGTTTACAATCTGTGTCAAATTGCAAAAAAATAGAATAATGAAATACAAGTAGGAAAGCTTTATGACAAATATCTACATGAGCAAAACAAAAATATTTATTTTATGTATTCAGTTTTTACATAACTTCCAATGTAGGTAACCTAATACATTTCAAATGTTTTGGACTTAAACTCGCACAAACCCCAGCTGGCTAGTGATCTATTAATGGTAAGGAAGTAGCCTAAAACATCTGCAGTGCAGATGGTTGTCTAGCCCACCAAAACATCTCTCTCAAAATAAGTACATCACAATCTGATTATTTGTTTTTATTCTTCCTAGAAAAATAATAAATTACATTATACCCTTATTATGCTTAGTCACATATTTCATTCCAATGGAAAAGTGCAGGCCTCACTGAATAAATAGGAGAATTAAGAATATGCTCAATTCTCCTTTGCTGAAAAAAGGGGGTATGATTGGAATTTGAATGGATTGTCCACAGTAAATACTGTTTATATATGTCAATTGGGATAGTTTCTTTCAGGAATCATCACTGTGATCCCAAAGCAATATTATTTGCTATTCAACAGATATATTTATATGACCATATATAATTTGGGGATCAATATCCAAACCATGTTTACATGTTTACATATTTATAACATATTTGTGCAGATAATCTTGCTGACCTAAAATGATAAACTTTGAACCTGAATGAATAGGTTCTACTACAAAATAATGCACATTTCAAAGCCATATACCAACCAGAAAAAACTGAATGCAATAATCTGTTTATTTAAAAAATCCATAGTTTTTGAATCAAGAAAATATGCTGGTATGGGAAACTGGAATCCAAAGGTATGGATTTTTGTACTATATTCCTGTACCTCCTTGTCTCTCACACACACAAAAGATTTGATAATTACTAGTATGCTAAATATGGGATATATGTATAGTGACCATACATCCTTTATTATATAGGATGTTATAAAGGATAGTCTTTTATTTCAGGAAGCTGTCCTTTATAGGTATTTATTTAAATAAAACAAAAGAAAATAAATAATTAAACATTTACAGCAATAAATGTTGGAAAGACATATCAAAAAAAGAGAACATTTTGCTGTATCTGGTGGCCATCAAAAAGCAAAAGTATTTGAAAAAATACACTAAAATGTCCAGAAAATCCTGAAATTAAATTTGAACTGAAACCACAAATATTTTTATAAGATATGAGCCTAGAGACAAATAGCATCACAACTTTATTAAGATACATGTTGACAACGACAAAATCAATCTGGTACAATCCAGAAAGAATCCTCAGTCATCCAGGTAATAAAACAAAACTGGAGGCTTGTAAATCTTGTCAACTGGACTTTAATTTTTGATGGTAAGGTTAAGCTTTCAACTTTATCACAAAGTCTTTATCAAAATCAATTAAAAATAGGAGAAAGAAGGGAGTCCATAGATGTAAAATAGACTTAACACCATCCCCCATTGCTCTTCATTGCAGAGAGCTCCAATCCAGGAGCCTTTCTTCGTGGCAAAGAGGAAGGGGCAAGGAAAAACAGTCACAGGTCCATGTGGTCTTAAAGGAGCAGGCAGACTCACCATTCTCCTGTAGCAAACAGTTGCAAAATGCTGGAAAATTACTTCTATGGACTCCCTTCTTTCACCTATTTTTAACTGGTTTTGATAAAGACTTCACGATGAAGTTGAAAGCTTAACCTTACTGTCAAAAATTGAAGTCCAGTTGACAAGATTTACAAGCATCCAGATTTAACCTGGTACAACATTGGAATACAGCAGTCTTACTGACAGTACAAGATCTGGAAGGCCAAAATGGAAAAATTGATTGTATATCCTTGCAAGAGAAGACTAACCAAATTCAAGTAGGAATGGCTTCCTTATATATATTTCATAGAAAGGAAAGTTAACACAGTTATAGCTTTTGAAAAAGAAGAAAAAATGTTTAAAAAATAGAAGTGATTGAAAGAGAAATAAGCAATAATTGTAGAAGTTGGAAGCACTGTATAAAAATATTTTAGTAGCAGTTAGGAAAAAGAAAAGAAAAAAAGGAAGGGTAATTAAATATTTTTCCTTATAGACACAACTATTTCTTGCCTTTTTTGAAATCAATATATCAAATTTCATCTTTTGAATTTCCACTTTAATAACTAAGAAAAACAATAAAATAAAGTAGGTGAGTTTGGGATTATAATGTTTATGCATGTACCACAAATTTCAGTAGAATTTGGTACAAGAATAGTTTACTAGACTGTTTGTGGTAATATAGATATTAATGGAACTTCATTCATAGTTTAGCAAAATAATCCTTGGAATCTAAGTAGGTATCTCATGCTCACTTGTTTTGCTTCCAAAGCTTTAAAAACATTACTTAGATGATTTATCTTGTCTCTTACAGGTGGCCAATACTACTAAACCCATTTCAGCCAAATTAAACATCTGAAGCTGTTATTCTTGGAAAATATCTTGGGAGGCAAACAGCTTGCATCTGAAGTTTTCCAGGCAAGAGAAGAACTGAAGTAAAACAAACCATCATATAAGATTACATTGTTATTGCTGTTGTTATCCCTTCAGTGTGTAAATTGTGCAAAATACAACATGGATTTAAAAGTTCAGTGATAATCCGCATAAACTACTGCAACTAAAACAAAATATGTATGGTTAGTATAAGTATTATCCCCAGTTTAGTCATTTTATTTTCCTTTCTGTTGTTTTCTACTTATGAAATCTTAGATTTGTGTAATTGTGTGGATTACTGCTCTTTTTTTCCACAAACCACCATGTCCATTGTGGCAGCCGTTAATAAACACACAGTATCTTCCCCATTCCTTAACAATAGAGGTTTGTTCTTTTCTCATTTGCCTCTAAAGTATGGGTTCTGTTTTACCAGCATATTAAGATATTTCAGAGAATACCTATCTGGGAAATGTAGCACATTACTATTGTTTCCTTAATTCATCTGAGTTATTTGAAAAGCTACAAAGTTGTCTCTTAGCAGCAGCTACCTGAAATATACACATCAATTTTAGTGGTCAAATGCTCCCTAAATGTTGGCAATGACAATGCATTGAAAATAACAAAGATCAGCCTTATAAGTATTGGAATAGCAGTGACAAGGGATTGCAACAAATTTGCAAGCTAAGGGATAAACCATCAAGTACAAAATGTTCTATTATGCTTGGGATGATGAGGCAAGTCAATTCTTTAAGTATCTCCTGCTAGGAGTTGTTCTACACTGTTATATATGTATGACCACATGCATAATTTTATAAAATGAAGAGTCCTGGTTCTCAGTATCAGTTTCTTGCAGGAAATATTTGTAAATGTGCTGTGGGGGATATATTTTGTTTATTCTATTTAGCTGTTTCTGCTAACAAGAGGCTAAAAAAATAGTGTTTGGAGTGAGTGAGTGAGTCAGTGAGAAATGGACTCCAGTTATGGTGATATAACTTCTCTGGAAATAAGTGACACCCTCTTTATCTTCTGAATGAGGAGTTTTCGGCCACCACAAGGTCTTCTCTCTATGTAGCGCATTTCAAGGCCACAGTTCTGACCACAGTCTTCTTCAACACTCCAGCAAAAACACACACAGTCCATGAATCTCTGAGAGTTTTGTTATAGGACAACATGAATAATCAAATGTGTACAAATGGAAATCAAAGAAGATGTGTGCGCAGGTTGATTTTGTTTTTGAAACTCTTGAATGACTTGCAGACCACTTTATATACTGATTGTTGACAGTTTTGAAAGATGTTATTATCTAGTATATGCTGACCTTGGCCAAAATCCTTGGTATGGTATCGTTCACTCATTGGGTGGCCTTGAGAAGAACATTTCTTCTGGGATTAGGTTCTCTCCACTTACAATGGAAACATTAGTGATCTCTTTTGCGAGACTACTTAGAGGACCATCATCATGAGGATCTGTATAGTTTGTTATCAGAGGTTAGCGTAACTGAGCATAACTAGAGGACCAAGCATTGAGAGGAGAGAGAGTAGGACCTATTACAGATAATGTGCTGTTCTTCTTGGAGATGGTGCTTCTTCAGACTGAACCCAGAAGAAGAAGCACATGAATTGGTGGCAGCAGCAGCCAGAACTGGAAGGAAGAGGTGTTATGAAGACAGTAAACTGCTGGAATCATTTACCCAGGCTGTTCATCACCAATAAAAGGCTTGGAATCAAAGTAAGAGTTAACACCAAAAATAGCTAAGTAATCCCATAATATTTTGGTGATTTTTTTTAAATGGAAGTTTATCCTCTCAAGCACGGGTGATATCAGAAACTGTCATAATACCATATAATGATCTCAGATGGTGTTTGGTTGTTTAACTTTTATGATCTGGTCTTGAACTGCAATCAAACATTTGTTTGTACATCATGACTCACGTTTAGTAATGGGCATACATACAAAACAGTTCAGAAACTCTATGTGTTAAAAAACATTATTTAGTGTGGCTTGTACATATTTCATTGTATATATTATTTGGATACAGTATATTAAATTGTGCCCTGTTTTTTCCCCTCCCCTGGCTCCCTAACACTTAGCCTAACAACAAAATCCTGTGAATGAGCCTTTAAGTTAAGAGCTTCTTCAGTCACCTTGTAAATGTCTAGGCTATTGTCATATGAATAGGCCATAGTCAAAGTTCAGTAGACCACACAAATGTTGAATGATGATTGATTCTGATGCACAGTATCAGACAGAAGCATTCTGATGTCAGTACCTGATAAACTGCATATAGTAAGTCAGACCGTTGTCAGAACTGAAGATGCTTCTTCTGTAAAGGGCAAAGGTAATTTCTGATGAATGACAATGTTTGCTGATAGATACAAATGACGCAATACAAATGCATCCTAGCTCTTCCTCTTTCAGTGGGCCATATGCCCATTTTAACACCTGGTGACTCTGTAGTGTAAGCACAGTTGAAGGCTCATGATGGCTTTGTTTTGTTAAGATGTGCTGCTTTTACCTTCCACACAGTTGTCAATTGTGTGTATGTGTGTGTGATTATTGCCCATCTGCTGCCCTTTCTGGTATATATAGGAAGACAGCATATGGGCCAGATAGTAAGCATACAGAAGGCAGAGAAGTAGGGAAAAAACTCTGAATATTTCTTTTTCTACCACTTCCTTGGCTCTTACTAAACAATTTGAATCATAACTAGGGAACCATTCTCCTACTAGCCCCCTCAAAAAAGGGGGGGAAGGAAGAAGCAAGATTTTCCTCAGTTTTAACTTAAGATGGACAAGATGGGGAGCTGCAGCTCAGCTTCTCATTTGAAGAGTCTCCTGCTCTCATTATCTCTCTTAATTTTTGAAAAACAAGATTAAAATAAAACCACATATTTTCTGCTGTTGATTTTCAGCAGTGTGATTTCAAAGTGCTGATTAAATCACCCCTCTGGTTTAATTAAATCCAATTTATTTTTATATTTTCATATTGTTTTTTTTATTGAAGAAGCAATAATGATTTAAAAAAGCCAACCCTGTCTGTGACAAATCTCCTTCTAACTGGTGCCTAGATTTTGGCCTTAGAGTTATGTTTCCCAATAACATTTCTCCCATTTTCTCTCCACAGGAAATGGAACAGCAATCAGTGACTTGAACTGAATGGTAACATAAAGGATTGAACATAATAAGGATTGTAGTCTAATGCAACCTTCTCATTGAAGTTAAGTAATTTAATTTCTTTCTTCCATAATGAGTCTCAAGGTAGCTAGAGTGAGATTTCCAAACCTATAGACTCATTATGAAGGAAATATAGAATAGCTATAGAATAAATAAAGTGCTGAAATACACCAGATACTAAAATTCAACATTTTAATTTTACAGTAATGAACCAGATGTTGCAGAAATAATAACAGACTGTGAAATTGAGGATCATCCCTTATTTTTTTCTTCACATTATCCCTCCTTCTTCCATTAATTTATCTTACCAATTTTTAAAACCTATCACCATAATTTATTATGCATTGAGAAGAAGTGTCTCCTTTTATCTGTCAATCAATTTACTTTATTGTTTTCAATTTTGTTTTATAAGCAGGAATGAAGAAATTATTTGGTACACTATTATTATTATTTGGTACACTTTGGTACACTATTCTTAATTTTATAAATGCTTGGAACAATCTTGAAATGAAATGAAAAATAGTACTGGCATCTGAGAGTCAAAAATTTTGACCCCTCTTAATTGCAAAAATTATTTGCATTTAATTATTTGCTAGAAAGCTATGTTTTAGGTTGAAGATTTGGTTATATATAATATTAAGGGAAGCTATTTATGATGAGAAAAGTTTCTAATTAGGGAGTATATCATTTCAATTTCTTCAAAAGCATATTTATTTCTCCCCTAATGTCTTCATACAAATTTAGTATTCTTGAAGCCTTCTTTTTAAAGATCATTCTGTTAAATATTCTCTTTCCAAATATTTCATTTCCTTTTAAATTAAAAATATAAATATAAAAATAGCAATCTGTTTACTTAACAAAAGCAGGAAAAACATGGTTTACATAAAGTTTTTCATTGGACCATTTTAAATTTGTGGCTGAATTCAGACAACTGAATAAGTGATTATTTTTGGATCACAATTTGTTTGATAAACTAAAATTAGCCAGGTTCATACATCATGGTAAACTATAATCTATAATTTACAAATCACAGTGATTGTATTCATTTGTATGGAAACCAAAAGCCAACAAATGTTTTTGATGGATTAATTGTATCACTTCTATTTGGGGTTGCCCTTATGATATTATTGAGGCCAGATGAGAAATGAATAAATTGTAAAATTACCACAATTTGTATCTGATTAAATTAATACTTCATATGTCCCTAATGCTTAAACAATATATACATCTATATAGAAATCTCATACATTATATATATATGACTACATCTACTTGCAAAGTTGCTGAAATCACTTCTACTTCACTTGAAAAAGATTCTGGGTTCTGTATTAGAAATGTACGGGAGCTGATTCGCTTCCTTTCAACATGGATGTTTTTGTATTCATCAGCTATTAATCTATGCCTACAGAATTTTCAATGTTATTTTGAAAAGTAAAAAGGAGGATGACTGGGGATCTAGGAGTACCTACGTATGGATGCATTTAAATGTTTTGGCCACCCAACTCCACTAGACTCTCCAGTCCACTGATCTCTTCAGATTAAAAGCTAAAAATAAAGTTTTTCCCTTCCATTCGTGGCCAACTCTAGTGGGCCATGACTGTTTCATAGCTGAAGAGCCAGGGCTGTCCAAAGATGTTTCTGTGATCAAGTGGCGGCATGACTATGCACCGAGAAGCATTTGTTGTTGTTCAGTCGCGCAGTCGTGTCCGACTCTTCGCGACCCCATGGACTGCATTACGCCAGGCCCCCC
>JANHZU010001512.1:57375-69243 GCA_032468055.1 Acrochordus granulatus | reverse complement strand
CTTCCTTCCTTCCTTCCTTCCTTCCTTCCTTCCTTCCTTCCTTCCTTCCTTCCTTCCTTCCATTTTTAACATGAAGAACTTCATTAGAAGGTTGAGTTATACAAAACTATTTCTGCACAGAGTTCGGCATCTTGGAATTTTGTAGAATATATTCATCTCTTATTCATAATTGAGCATGGGAAAACGTGTAACATGAATCTATGATTATGTGTGTATGATGTGAATAGGGCTTTATTTGCAAGTACCTGTATGTTGTATCTCAATGGGAATAGATTATCAATTGTCATAAGCAGTAGCACAAGTATACTTCAGCATCCATTAGGAAAAGATCAGGAAGAGGTCAGTCAGATCCAAAAATCCTTTCAAGAGCCTTCTCCAAGCAGTGATTAAACATGCATATATTAGAATACCTTTATTTATTTCCAGCCATCCAAGTCTTAATTTCTTAAAGAGATCATATGCTCTTGCTAGTGTATCCCTATCAAATTCAGGTTAATTTATTTTAATTAATTCCTTGGATACTAGCCATTTAGATGGTTCCCAGTGCCACTGTGCAACAAGAATTTAAATTGTATGATGATAGACAAGACTTACCCAGACATATCCTTGCCATCTGGTGACTATAGAAGAACAAGAACTTCTTACCTCTACTCTGAAATAAAATATGAAGGCCAGTTCCCTTTTGCCAGATTAAATGAAGACACATAGTAAAACTTACAGGACATTACACCAATTATATGACAAAGAAGTAATTAATTCTGGCTACATTTCTTAGCAAATATTTGGGTTTGCTATTGCTATAGAGAAAATGACCAAATTTCTTTTTGTCACCATATCTATGCCATTTTCCCCTGAAACAAATCAAGACTCACAGTTCAGGTCATATATAAAGAGTCTTTGCAAAAATCAGTTGCCCCGTTTTCAAATTTTAATTAACATTGTGCATTTTAATGCACTTGGAAAAACTATGTTATGGGTGGAGCTACTCAGAAATTGAACTGAATGGAAAGCCCTAGTGTGTGTGGACCACCTGATGTACAGCAAACAATTGGACTAGCAAGATTCTAATTGCACCCAGCATTCTAGAAAGGATATTTATTCTATGAGAAGTTCCATTCCTTTTGTGCTACAAAGTTTATAATGATAAAAATTATCCTTATCCCCATTTTGCTCTGACAAATACAATATGGCAATGAGGTTGCAGGAAGCTCTTGTATCAAAAGTTAAAGGAAATTGTACACTGTAGGAAATCCAGCTTATGTGGCATTCAAATCTAATCAATTACCATACAAAAATAAAGGTCACAGGATAAAGGTCATTATTTCCCATATATTGCTTTTATTTCCTTCTAAATATCAATGCCATATTAACTGTTAATCTGAAACCTCATTTAATGTCAGCTTCCTCAGAGTTATGAAAATTCAGGTAATGTCTTCCTGCTACTAATTGTATTTGAGAAAGTGTTATTAATTTCATATATCAAGTTCGCAGTGGCCATCTGTTCCCTCCGAAGTGCTGCGTATGCCTCCATCTGCCCTGTTTTTCTTCTATTAATCGAGTAGCAAGAGCTCAGATGATTGGGAAGTTTCACTCTGACTTTGGATTTGTCACTCCTCATCAAGCCAGCTGTGCATTTTTAACAGACTTTTCCCCCTTCAAATGAGAGTGGCAGAGAATTTCAATGTTATCATCCAATCATTATTAAAAAAGGAGGGAACATTCTAGTTTATTTCAAAAATAAATACACAAAAGTTGCCATGTTACACTTCTCTGTTTGGTAGCATAGTCTTTTCTCACATTAGTTGAATGGCAATGCATGGAAGAGCTTTCCTAAAATTTGTACATTTTTAAAACAGACATATAATTATAAAAGTTACTAGCATGTGAACAAACTGAAATATTTCAAGGAAAGATCATAAATTAATAAGATTAATACACAGATTCATTTGGGATCCAAAGCCAGTCTCATGAGGTGAATGTACACAAATGTAAGAAGTATGAGTTATGAACTGTAAACATCATCATGCACAGTTAATGATTTTCTTATCAAGTTCAGGAAACTGAGTTGCAGAACATATTTTTATTAATTATGCCTCATATGAAAGTGGTTCTGGTCCTAAAGACACATGAAGATGTCCACTAGACTGAAAAACAAGTATGTGAGGATTTGCATTGAGTGTAATGTTTACTCTCAAATATGTTTCTTCCAGGTGGTTAGAGAGCAGCTCAGAACTATGGAATTAGCTCACTGGATGCAGTGGAAAGATGAGCAAAACCCATGTGATATAGTCTAACTGTGATCACACAATAGCTAAACTCTAAAATTGATTAAGACCAATTCCTGTATTCCCATCACACATTTTATTCAAGGAGGGAGAAAGATAGGCAAAAACGATAAACCCAAAACTTGGAGCCCCACCCATCCATCAAAACTATTCTCATTCAAGCCTCACCAATACTTGAAGGTTAATCTAGCATGTATTGCATAAACCCAGACTGTCCACTTCCTTTGATGCTGCTACTCACAAATTTTCCATTGTTCTGTGCACTGCTGCAGATATTACAAAGAAGCAACTATGGCTTTCACATGAGATGCAGGAATGAAAGCAAAAGTACCACACCACGGGAACATGATTAAGCATCACATTAGAAACAAAAGGCCAGAGTGGAGGAAAAAAATCCTAATTCTCCTCCAGCTTCCCATTAGTAATCACTGTCCTTTCTTCACTAGTTCAGTCCTTTCATACCCAATTCTCAGCCTTTGTATTACATTAAAAGTACCAGGAAAAACATTAGAAATATTTATGGAGAGAAGTGGTTGGGGACATGTTAGTATTTTCATAAAAGCTGTACACTCTGGTTTTGCTTCAGATCAAATAAATGTTTTGGCTTTTACCTTCTGTACTATGATTATATTGAGAAGGCACTGTTGTAATCTCATATATCTATTTCTATCTTTTCATTCTCTTGACTGAAGGCAACTTCTCTTCTGAAAAATTTAGGGAAGTCTAGCGGGTTGGGGAAAGGCTGGCTTCTCTCAATTCTGATTCAAAGAATTAAATAACAGGTGTTTATATTTAAGACATGGATAATACCATAATGGATACCAAAATAGTTTTTTTGTAATCTATACTTTGCTGCCTGCTATTATTTCTTTTCTTGCCAACTCAGCACAACCTTAGCTAAACCAGCTTGTAATCTTTCAAATCTTCCGATTTTTAAATTTTTAAATTCAGCATCACACTATTTTGACTGCTTTAGGATACTAGGATGCTAATAAATGGGTTGGCTTATTTGTTTGCAAGCCTGGCAGAGAACCAGTATTCCATCAGAACTTGCACTGCAAACAAAAATGTCTCCATCAGTCTTCTTATGGTGGTGGTGAGGACTGCTCCAGCTTGCAGCTAAATTTCATGCTATACAGAATCTCCATCATTTCTATCTCTATTGTTTTTACATCTCTATCTCTTCCTCTATAAAAAGCTCCACCCAGCATATATTTTTTCATCACTGCCCCACCTCCGTTCTGATTTACTGACCACTGAAGGTTAGTAAAATCCAACAAACTGTTATTTAGCAGTGGTAGCAGCCTTGTGAGGTTGTGCAGACTGGAAGTACAGCGAGATGGATTAATTCTACTTTATTGTAAGGTTACATTAACAGAATTTGAAAGCACATTTCTCCCTGGTCACCTTTACAATTCAAAAAACTATCTTCTAAGATGTTTGCCATGCTTCCATTCCTTTTCCAGCTAAACTGCCTCTTGCTTTCTTCTTCCCCTGTGTGTAGCTCTTCCCTCTGTCTTCCAAAGTTTTTCCCACACACTCAAACAAATGAAGAGGAGAAAGATAGGAATCATCATTAAATTCCAAATTCATAAATAAATGCTCCTAATAATTTGTAGAGAAAAGGAGATGTCTATACAGTCAGCTTTTTCTTCCTTATTGGAGTTTCAACCTGTACCATATGGTGCTATACTAGAAGCTTGGGCCACCACTGAAAGTACTATATACATTTAGAATATTTTTTTATATTATTTTGTAACTTCATGTGTTATTATGTGAAATGCCTGAAGGTGATTCCTGACTCTCTTAAAGTTACACATCTCAAATGTGTATAGTTTTGTAAGGCAGGAACAAAATCACTTCTGAAAACATACCAATAGATCCAGAGTTGATTGATTGTTTATTTATCACATTTTTAAAATGCCCATCGTCCCTGAAGAGGGATGATTTCAGTGGTGTCAGCTCATGTGTGGAGAAATTGGGATATAGAGAATTCTTTAATGGAAGCATCTAGTTTAGCAGAGCTCAAAATAAAAGCATCAAAAATTAACACCAGCAATTTCACTGTGATATTAATTAGAAAAGTGGATATATGGGAGCAGGAAAAAAGGGATGATGACCCAGTAGCCAGGCATATTTTCTTTCCTAAGTGCCCTTGGAATGACTCAGAGAATTCTATGAATTACCAATCAAGGTTTTTTTGTAAAGGCAGGAGCTGAAGGCCAGAGAGGGGAGGAAGGGAAGGTGGTGGTCCTTCCCTGATCTTGCCTCCCTTCACTGAGTTACCTCCTCCTAATGTCCTGCTGAAAGCCTTTCATCTTTTACTCCTGCTTTCTGAAGCACCAGAGAAACCAAACTCGATCTGGGGTTCCTCTAGAGACGATGATTCCCCTTTCTCTTAATCTTCTCTTTACAAGACTAATCTTGGATGATTTCAATTGAGTCTCATGCCAGAGTTAAAAGACAATGCCAAAGAGAAGGGAGGGAGGCAGAAGAATCCTTCCTCTGCCACTTTCCTCACAGTGGAGCTGTTCCAATAAGCTGAAGAGACACAGAAACCTCTTCCACCCTTGACCCGGGTCTTGGTGAGCAGATGCCTGAGAATGTCAACTTGTACTGTGTTTCTGGCACAGATATATCCCAAGCATTTCTCCTCAAGCTAAATACGTTGTGTTCGGTCACGCAGTCATGTCCAACTCTTCACAACCCGATGGACTGCACCGTGCCAGCACTCCCTGTCCTGCATTCCCTCCCAGAGTCTGCTCAAACCTACGCCCATCACTCTGACTATGATATCTAGCTGCTATCCCTCTCTTTTTTGCCTTCAATCTTTCCCAGCATCAGAGTATTTTCGAATGAGTCCTCTCTTTGCATGAAGTGACCAAAATATCTGAGCTTCAGTTTCAATATCTGTATCTCCAATGAGCAATCAGGGTTGATTTTCTCTAGGATTGAGAGGTTTTGTCTCCTTTTAGTCCAAGGTACCCTCAAGAGTTTTCTCCATCACAACTCAAAGGCATCAATTCTTCGATGCTCAGCCTTCCTTCTGGTCCAAACCAGCCATACATTGCTACTCTGGGAAAACCATAGCTTTGACTACACAGACCATTGTCATCAAGGTGATGTCTCTGTTTAATATGCTGTCTAGATTTGCCATAATTTTCTTCCCAAGGAGCAAGCATCTTTTAATTTCATGGCTGCAGTCACTATCTGCGGTAATCTTGGTGCCCAGGAATGAAAAATCTGCCACTGCTTCCATTTCCTCCCCTTCTGTTTGCCAGGAAGTGATGGGACCAGTTGCCATGATCTTAGTCTTTTAATGTTGAGTTTCAAGCCATCTTTTGCACTCTCCTCTTTCACCCTCATCAAGAGGCTCTTTAGCTCCTCTTCGCGTTCTGCCATTGGAGTGGTATGGTCTGCAGAGCTGAGGTTGTTCATATTTCTCCCAGCCATCTTAATTCCAGTCCTTGTTAACCCAGATGACAACTCACCCAGTATAGTTTCTGTAAATTCCATATAAGTGATCAAACATCAGCTTTCATAGAAACATGGCATGTACAATTTTAAAATACAGTGGAACCTTGGATGGCAAGCAAAATTCGTTCCAGAAGAATGTTCTTAATCCAAAACACTCTGATAGCAAAGCACATTTTCCCATAGGAAACAATGTAAAGACAGATGATCCATTCTGCCGACCAAAAATATTCATAAAAAATCATGTTCAATGGTATTTTATGTAGAAGTGTTTGTCCCTAATATCTGCAACAAGAAACAATGATTAATACACAATATAAAGTAAAAATAAAACAAATTAACCAGCACGTTAACTTTTGCTAGAAGATCTTGAGGCAGGGGTCCCCACGGGCCCAAGCCAAATCGGGAAGAGAATAATGACTGTGGTTCAGTTTGGGTGATGGTTCTTGATGGTCCCTCAGTTTATGGAAGAAGATTTCCACCGAGCCTAGAGTTCTGTTCTCTCTTGTTTCTGTACAGCTCTTAGGAGGTTCATCTGGCCTTTCCTGGGAAGGGTGGATGCTTTGAGTGTTCATTTTATTGCAATGGATCCGCTCTGAGGCCGATTCTGACCATTAGCTGCTGCTCAGCCAGCTGCTGTCTGGGCGGCCCTTGTTGGATCAGGAGGATCCGCTGCCACCACTCAAGGGTGAGATGGACTTTTTCCTTTTCTCTCGGTAATGCCTTTCCCGGGGGTCTTTTCTGGGTGGTTTGGAAACGTTTCTTATCATAACCTGCCTCCGTTCTACAAGAGGGGAGAAGAGATGGGCAGGAGAGGGACGGGCTGGATGGTGCTGTGAGAGGAGGTCCCTGTGTGTCTGTGTGTGTGGGAGTGAGTGACAGGGAAGAAAGAGGGTCAATCTTCCTACAGTTTGAAAAGTGTCCTGGCTAGCATGAGGGAGACGAGGGGGAGGAGAAGAGGGGGAGGGTTATTGCCTGGAAGGAGAATCTGGAATTTCAATCTTGGGAGTTCTTTCTCTTGAATGATGTTCACTTAATTTGTGCTTTTTACGAAGAAGAGAGAAGAGCCATCGGCTCAGTTGTGAGATTTCCCATGCGAGTTCATTGCATGGTGCTCATCTTGTGAGTTTTCACTCATTAACCAAATTACAGTTTATTAAAAAAAATCGCTCATCTTGTGGAACACTTGTTAAGTGTGGTACTTGCAATCCAAGGTTCTATTGTGTACCCAAACAGAATTCCCACAACAGTAAATCTCGAACATTTCAATCCCATTTCTGCAAGAGGGGAGAAGAATGAAGGAAGACAAAAGAGGAAGTTTCTCCTGCCCTGCTTTGCTGGCCAGGCAAATCATGATAGATTTTCTTCTCATCATGGCTACTTCAGCTTTCTAAAGAGTTTTAAAAGGACATATATAATTTTTCTCATCACAATTCAAACCAGTATCTCAGCTTTACATGCACACATAAATCTGCACAAATACCAACAAACAAAAACATGGTGTTTTGACACTGAAAGTGTAAAAAATAACAATACCTCCCTGCATGTTCTTGGACACAGGATATCATAGCCCTGTGGGACACAGGCGTTCTTCCTACTCACTTTTCAGCAAAGAGAAATAAAAATAGTCCTGATGTAAAGATGGGAAGTTTCTTGTTGAATTCAAGAAACCATTCAACAGGTAGAGAGAGACTGGTAAGCAAAAACAAATATATTGGTCTATTACTTACATATTCTTCAATAACCCAGCCACTGAGGTTAACCAGTGTAGCCCTAGTGCCGGTCCCAAGCCTGGAGAAATGGGGAGGGTGGCATCAGGAAAGGGATCTGGCATAAAATCTATGCTGACTCAATATGCAGGGAAGAACTTATGGAATCCTGGAAAGTAAACAACAGTTGTTAATATCAAAATCAAGTCAGCTGTGAAGCAGTAGTCAAGACCTTGGATAAGAAGCCTCGAAACTCAGTTCACGTCCACAATGAAAGCTCTGTGCATGAGTTGATGACACTTACTCAACCCACCTGACCTCAAGCAATGATTGGATGGAGGGAGAAAGGGGAAAAGAACTGGGTCTGTTACCTTAAGCTCCTGAAGTAATTTGGTATATAGATCTAATGAAGAAAGAAAAAAGTGATGTCTTAATGTCTGAGGAAAATGAGAATCATTTTGATTCTCGGGAGGAAGAATGGGGAAGGATGACGTTTCAAGGCATGCTTGCCAGTTGTGTCCCCACAAGCAATATCTTGCTTCCCTTCCCCTCTCCCCCATATGTAAAGACACACACGCACGTTAACTTCCAACAGAGCATTTGAAGCTCGAGTTGTCTCAGGAACCTTGCAGGGGATGAGATGATGTGGACGCAAGGAAAGATTGCCTGGGTCTCCTAATTTTGTTTTTCAAGTGAACCCAATGAAAACAGACTTCCAGAAATTCTATTATGGGTTTTTAATGGAAAGCTTCATAGAGATTAGAAAGGTCCTGAAATACAGGAGGTGAAAAAAGAAGGAAATAAGGAGAGTGTTTGAACTGCAAACGGAATGCCACTCCATCAACTTCAATGATGTACGAGCGAATCCGACTATTAGGAGCTGTGTCGAAAGGCACCATTATATGTGACATTGTTGCTACACTGATGATCATACTGATGAGATGGTCTCCTGGACTGTAGTAGCTCCACGTTTTGTTTTGTTTTTCTCCATCCTGGTGCTCCAAACTCAGAGTGCACTTCATTCTAAGCTTCCCAGAGACTAGTTGTGACAGCAGCATCAGAAGCAAAAGCAGAGGTCCATAATTCATGGGGTGAAATCGACCACCTTCCTGTTTCTAGACAACAAGAAGCGCTTGAAGAATTCAAAGCACATTGACAAGATGGAAATGCCAGTGGCTTTCCTGATTCAAAGAGAGAGCAACCTGGACAAGAGAGAAAGGTGCATTCAAGAATCTATCCCCTGCCTATCCTAAATCTTGTGCAGAGCACTTAGTGTGACTCGAGACGTGTCTCCTTTTCTGACGTAAGATCCCTTCCGTGTTGCTTCAGTCTGATGTTTTCAACAAAGGCAATCATTGGAGAAGTGGCAAAAGAGGTCTCAAAGATTAGCATGGTGAAAATTACAGTGATAGTCAACTTCTTTGTGGCTTCTGAATTTCTTTAAGGCTCCATGTGCAGAGGGGGGCTGGAAAACAGCAGATTAGTGAAAAATCACAGATACGGAAGAGGGGACACTGTTCTTCAATAGTTTCGGCCCTTCCTACTAGGACATGTTAAGAAATAAACATTGGGGGATGAGAGTTCAACTCCCGGGTGAATTTTTTTCTGAAATCCTTCTTGATGATATCTTCTTGACTGTATTGGCTAAGAGACCTTTGTACAGCTTCACGGTGTGCCCCAGTTGTACCCATTCTTGGTACAACATGCCTACATAAGAAACATTTAATGGAGGAACTCCAATATTCTAAATAGCAAGCATGGGATGAAGGGTAATGTTCAACATTCATGATCAAGCTGGTTGAAAAAATGCACTCAAAGAGTGGGGGCTCATTGAGCTTCTTCTTGAAATGGTCATGAACCATTGAAGCTAGTCACAATGTTATAATATGCTCTAAATTCTGCATTCACCCATCTTTTCATTAAGGACTTTGATCAAAGGAAAGACAGAATGTGTCTTAGAACTTGAGATGGATTTCTAATACCATAGAAAATCCAAGGGACAATTGAGGCCTTGACTTTTGGGTGTGTCCACGATGCTACCTAAGGAAATACGGATTAAAATCAAGTTTTTGAAATCTCCATCTGGGAATCAACTGAAACGAATCTTACAGGGCTGATTTATCACATTTTGAAATACGTATCTCGAGTAGGAAAGAGCCATGGGAGCAGGTGGGCCAGAGCCTGACATTCTGCAGAGACACAAAATACCGAAGTGTGAGGCCAAGCCAGGAATTCTCTCCATTCTGGCTCAGGACAGGCCATAATTTTGCACTGTGCTCTGTATCTGTGATCCACGAGACTGATTTCCAGGATGGCAGTTGGAAACTTCCCCAGAGAGAAAAGAGGGAGAAAGTCCCCAGTGCTTTCATAATTATAGGGGAGAAGTGGGACACCTGCCGCAGCTCCTTTGCAGAGCTGGAAGGGAGCCTGTCAACAAGAACTAATTCCCAGGCTTTCAGAGTTCCAGCCTTGGAAATTAATCACTGAGGGACAAATCTGCATTTCTTGCTGAAAGCAAATGAGGTTGATATGTGGTGAAGACTGGTGAGTTCATTTCCCTGTTCACAGTCCTGAAAGAACTCTCTGCAGACGGAGACTCTAAATGGGCTCAGGGACTCTTCCCTGAGAATCAAGACGTCACCGGATCTCAGACTGGGTCTCCTCTGCCCTTTTCTGGCTTTCGGGCTGAGTTGGACTTGGGTAGGAGGTCAAGGCCTATCTCAAATGGAGGATGTATCAGAGGAAATCAGAGTAGCCTGTTGCCAAACAGCAAGTAGGTCAGACCGAGAACACATAAAACTTGGTCAACAGGAAGTTCCAGTGTGTAAAAAAAACACCCTTTCGTGATAGTAATATGTTGGTCCATAATGGTCATGCAATAAATATATGAGACAATCAGCAGAAGCTGGAAACTTTATTTGGACTTTGAAAGGAGAAGAGACTGAATTGGTAATTCTGAATTTGGGCATAAAAAAGTTTCAAACAGGATCGGTTTGAAAAATAAGGTGGCAACCACTTTGTTGGCATATTTTATTCCTTACCAAGGTTGTCCTAAGGTGGGGCGATAAAGCAAAGGCCAAGGAGCTGCGTGACATTAAGTTCTTGATTCTGCGTCCAAGAGCACTGACAGCAGCTCTTCCGTGAGCAGCTGCAAGGACCCCCTCCTTCCACACAGGTTACACACCTTACCACCAGCCTCTCCTTTGCAATCCCACCCCTTAGAGAGTCACACAATTCCCTCATCAACACCATTCCATGGAAGGGACCTTCCTCCTTCTTTGCCAGGGCCTCTAAGTTTTCTGAGAAGACATTTATTTAGCGAGAGACGAACCTTGCAATGGACACCTGACCTCACTTCCCTGGGGAAGCTGCATGCATGGCCTGTGGACGGTGAAAAGCACGAAGGGAGTCACTTTGTGAACTGGATCATTCAATTCAGAGGCACTGCCTGAGGCATAAAACTAAAATGCCTGGTGGTTAAGGGGCTGGTCAAGGAGCCAGGAGTCTGTGAATGCTAGCCCTGCCAGGCACGGAAACCCAGCTGGCTGACTTGGGACCAGTCACTCTGTCTCTGCCCAACCCATCACACGGGGCCGTTGTTGTCGGGAAAACAGAAGGAGGACGCAATATGAGGTACGCTGGCCACCTTGAGTTGTCAACAATTATGAAGGCAGGAGAAAAACCAAATCACACTGAAGGATCACCAGGCCAATCTCGTCGAAGTCATTGCCTGGGAATGGGTCGAAGTGCTTTTGATGACACTCCTGGTCACCGGGAGCTCAATTTTAAAGGAAACAAGGACGTTTCCTCACGAGATTGTGTTAGAAAGCAAAGCTCTGGGGGTCAGGGTCCGAGCTGGGCTGGAAAACGGACACACGTGGCAGCTGCTTGGAAAGGAGGAGCATTTATTCAACAGCGTAACAAGTGATACAGCTCTCAAGGGTTGCAACAAATTTTTTAATCTGTGGTGGAGGTTTTCAGGGGTTTTTTGGTCCCTCTGCAGATATGCTACCCCTAGTGAGGCACCAACTTGCTGTGGTTGGGGGGCTTCTGTGCTCTGAAGAAGATGAGAGCTCTGGCAGAGCTTCAACCACACTGGACAGGTCTCATCAGAGGAGCAGGACAAAGAGGGTCTCCCCCCAATAAAAATATGAGAAGTAAATTACAGAAATCCATACCGGCTCAGTCATCGCCTGGGTTAACAAGGACCACGCTAGATGTTGGGGTTCCTGGACATCGAGTGGAAAATGAGCTACAGGACTCCACCGGAGAAGGAAATGGCAACCCACTCTAATATCCCTGCCAAGAAAACCCCATGGACAGCAAAAGGCTAAAAGATAGGACACCAGAAGAGGAGCCTCTCACATCAGAAGGAATCACAAGTAGCTCCAGAAAGAGTG
>JANHZU010001512.1:43963-57275 GCA_032468055.1 Acrochordus granulatus | reverse complement strand
ACAATGAGATATGACAGTTTTTCCAGTTACAACTGATCTAGCAGAAAAACTTGTTATGATGTTTGTTCAGGATTATCCAGCACATATTTAGACAGTGAAGTTGCAATTTATATATTTAATATTTAAACTTAGATTAAATTTGGATTTATTTGCAGTATTTTAATACGCTTCACTATTTGCTTTCAAATAGCCTTGGTGAAAATGAAGATGGACAAAGCATACTTTTTTCTCAAGGTCATTTTTGGCTGTTAATTTTCAAGGCATTGCTCTTCAAGATTAAATTCAGTAAGATTTTGGTAAATAAAGAATTTTGCACCCTATCCCATTTTGTTTTTTTATAAAAGAGAACAATGAAGAATGTTCTGTCATGTAGCCAATTTCACAAAATATTGTTTAAATGATGCAGTTTATTTTATTGTTGATGCAACAGAGTTTGAGGTAAAAGTCCACTTCTTAGACATCAACAGTCTTTTGAATTAGTGGAAAAAGCTTGCTGAAAATTGGAAATATTTTAATTAACAGAAACATCAGCAAGTTTTTCACATGATGCTAAACAATGTTTTAACAATATTTTTAAGATACACACAAAAACCAAATAAATAAATAAATAATGTTTTAATCTCTGTATTCTTGTTTTTGGCACTTTTTCAGTGTTCAACATGCTTCACAGTCTTCCTTTTAGAGATGGGTGAAGATAATCTGATTGGTTCATTGTAGTGATAGATACATAACATGCAGATTTCTTCAATAAAATAGAATGCAAAAATGTTGAGTCTGTGACAAAGCAAAACTTCCAGATTCTCTAATCTCAGCAGATTTTAGCTGTCAGTTCTTGCAAGAATAGCTTTGAAGAATCTCTTTCTGTACTATTTACAAGTTAAGTTTGTCCTTCTCTCTCTCCCTCCTTTCCTTCCTTCCTTCTTTCCTTCCCTCCTTTCCTTCCTTCCTTCCTTCCTAGGCAAATTTTACATCTGGACTTGAGATCATGTAATGAGCAAACTCACCAAATGGTTGCAAAGGGGGACTTGCTAATTTATAAAATGGCTGCCAAGGTGGACATGTCCAATCAAAGTGGACTAGTTCCTTTGAATGTAGTCTACCATTACAATAAGATCTTTATAGAACTCCAAAATGTTAATGTAAATGAATAAAACAATGGAGGCTGGTGTTTTGCTTTGCAACATCCAAGTTTTCTATATATTTTTTTCAACTAAAAGAATATTTAGAAATTGTGTAGACAGGTTGGATCCTAAAGTCATGTTGGATGTCTACACTTGCTGGAACTACTGAATTTGACTTCTGCTAAGGGTGAGATATTCATTTTATTCAATTCTGACAGATAATCTTCCACATTTATAAATATCTTTTTAAAAAGAATGGCTTGAATCTGAGATTTATTTTTACTGAATTATTTATTTACAAAGGATCACAGGATCACATATACTTGCTTACTGTATGCTTCAATAAACAAGTAATATTGTTCATCCAGTAGAAAAACAGAGGGAACCCATGAAGGGTAAGCTCAGACTAAATCTTGTATATGTGTATGACTAGATAATATTAGCTGACTGGATCTAGAAAGATTACCAAAGTGCTATACAGTGATGAACTTACTATCCACACAGCCCTATCATTAGGCAGCTGCACAAGGGAGGAAATTATGGATGTTATAAATGGACAGTAAAATCCTAGTGCTATCTCAGTTTTTGTGGAATTTGAACTGCTTTGAATAAGGAGATATCCATTAAGGATTTAATTTCTCCTTAGTACTTTGGCTGATTGTGGATTCTGTCCATCTTGATTTGACAGTCGGGGGGATCCTTTTTATTTATGTAGCTTACTGGTACTGGGGAAGTTCATATGGGGGCTTTAGGATAAGCACAGCAACCTCTTAGGCAGTGGATCTGTTGCTTCTTCAGTTCCATTTTCTCCTATAAAATTAACTGACAGAAAGTGACGCACCTCATAAAAAACAAACAATTAAACATGTACATGCTAACTAAGAAAAATAAAACATTGCATAATAAAATTTAAAAGAATACATAAAATATACAATTAAATGTTCAACTTTAAAAGTTTTCAGAAAAAGAGGGTCTTTACTTAGAACCTATAAGTCATATATTCATCAAAGCACCAGATGAATCTCCCCTTGAATTGCTTCTTCTAAACTATGAAACATTCAGGAGAAAAAAACCTTCTGCAGAGTCAACATTCATACCTCAAACATCTGGAGAAGTTTATGTTGTCATAACTTGTTGGGTGAGACAAGCACATTATTGTATTTTAGACAGAATAAGGTTCTTTGACCTTGCTAAGCAGTCAGGTGATTGTTTTTAAGGGGAAAAAAGCCACTGGTAGAAGATGGGCTAACCCTTCAGAAAGGTAGTACAGTATTTCTATTATTTGCTCTGGAATCATCTCTATTGTTCATAGAGAGAGAAGAGCATTGTAATTCAGTGGACTTACTGTGAGAATCCGTATTACCTTCAAACAATTTATATTTTTCCTGCTTTTTCTTTCTCAATGACAATCAACAACATGCTTTCCTTACAGGTAACAGTTATGAGGATTTGTTTAAAAGCTTCTCTCCCCCATTGTTCAGAACTGAACTAAAACCCTACAAGGATGGGCACTTTAGATCCCCTCCCCCTAATTCAGTCCTTTGGTGTCTTTGTGTGTAACTTCCATTTATTGTAAGATGTGGTTTTGTAGCCTGCAGGGAAAGAGATTAAGTTCTCTTCAGCTGGCTGTCCAAGGGTGTGGTTTTTTAACATTTTGGCTAGCAGATGGTGACAAACCCAACAGGTGCACTGCACCAAGCTTTTTTTTCCTTTTTGCATCTGCTAAACACACAGTCTTCAGCACCCCAACTACACAAATCCCCCCACCCAGCACCAGATGGGACTTTCTATTAGCAATGATGGAAGTGGACAAGGTACTAAGAGAGAAGGAGAGGCAATGTTCAACCATTAACCTTTTAAATATTGGAGCTGAAAAGGTTCAGTAGGGCAGGAATGCTTTCATTGGAAATGAAGGGTTGAAAATGAATTGATGCAACCCAGCAGGATTAGGTCATGTAGGAAGTAGTGAGTATCCTTTTTCTAGAAAAAGAAAACAAAAATATGTAATAAGTGACAGGTTTTCTCAATAGCCCCAAATGATAACTAATAAGGTATCCAAAAGAGGAAGTGTATTATCAAACAAGACAAAAAAAGTAGGAATTTGCATCAGCTTTGTATATATGAATTTGTATGTTTAGGTTCAAAATTGTTTATGACTGCTTTCATTTAAATAAAAATAGAATTCATTGTAAAGGGAAGGATTGTGACCAGGAGTGACATATGCTCATTTAGTTTGCTCTCTGGCTCTAATTAGTCATGGACAAGTTGCTACATACATTGACATATACATGTATGCCTTGCATGATATTTTCTTTCAGGTAAGCACCATTATATACAATGTAGAACAACAACTTCAGAGCCCCCAAATTTCTCTTTCTTACAGATGCCCTCAGATTTATTCACCAAGGGCTTTTAATTTATGATTGCTGTTTTAGCTTTTAGTAATCTGTATGCAGTCATTTGAAATGGGGACAAGTAATGTCACAAAGTCTTTGACATCCAATTATATAATTGGAAATACAAATTATATAATTCACATAATTTGCTTCATCATGTGAATGACATTGCCAGGGCTGATCTCGATTGTGATGGAGATTTGGTACTTGTTTTTTTTTATAATCACTCCTATTGCATTTCTGTAATCCACCTAAGGCCATGAAGAAGTGGACAACAGGTGCCTTTTCTAATAAATAAAGATGGGAGTTATTAACATTAGGGGAAGGCTGTGGTTGACCATACTAGTGGGCTTATATACGTGGAGTATATTCTCTTGATACAGAAGGGAAATATATGTGAGAAAGTCTTAGACTCCAGAAGCCTATAAGAGTTACTGAGTTGCAGCTGACATGATGTTTTATATAGATGCTATACTGTGTACCATACAATGGAAGAGCACAAAGCACAAGAAAGGAAGGCCAGCACTAAGGGCAGCAACCTTCTCTCATGATACGTCAGGACACCTCATCTGTATGAATTCTTCACTGCTTGCACTCAGATACTTCTCTTCTACTGTTTGGACTCCAAGGCAAAATCAGGGCCTCTTTCTTTATAAGATGGATTGTCATATTTAATGCAGTAAACTTAAGCTTAAGATGTAAACATTTCATTAGCAGTATCTAAAAGACAAAACAAAACAGCTGTGCACAACATCCTCTTTACAGGGATATTTTTTTTAATGAAAATCAGTGTTGGTGCCAACAATTAAAAGCATTTAAAAATGCTGATGGTGATGGAAGAGCCACTTTGGTGTAATGGTTAAGGCTTAGAAAGCAGGAGACTGTGAGTTCTAGTCCTGCCTTATGCACAAAGCCGGCTGGGTGACTTTGGACCAGTCCCTCTCACTCAGCCCTAGGAAGGAGCCAATAGTAAATCCCTTCTGAGGCACCCTGACAAGAAAACTGCAGTTGCCAGGAGTAAAAAACTGATTTGAAGGCACACATGTACACACACACACATGCAAAATATTTATGGCTTTATTTTCTCCATTCTTGTCACTTACACATGTAAAAATGAGGAAGGAAGGAAGGAAGGAAGGAAGGAAGGAAGGAAGGAAGGAAGGAAGGAAGGAAGGAAGGAAGGAAGGAAGGAAGACTTCACCCTTTTCTCCTGTAGCAATAAAGCTGCTTGGTGAGGATGCACTTATCAGTCTGGAATGACAAGCTTTTGTTGGTTGAAGGCAGCATGTAAGATTTGGGGAAGAGCCTGTGGTGGTGAAACTAAGCACCTTTGTCCATGGGGGCAGGACACAGAACCAGCAAAATGGTAGATGAAGCACAAGTGGAGTATGCCTACAACACAGATGAATGTTCAAAAGAGGGATGGCATTATAATGCTCCATCTACCATTTTGCCAAATTTGAATCCCTTCTGCCTGTAGATGCCACCATTACAAAATTTATAAAGAAACTTTGAAGAATTTGGGATATTTTTAAAAAAGAATATGAAACTTAGTTTAGGGCTTACACTGTAGTTTTCATGTGCTGCAACCTATCAAGAAAATTTCCCACTAATTTTTAGGAACTGTAATTGAAGGACACAAAATTCAGGGGAAGTATAAAGCAGGCTAGGTGGCTCTTGGGCCCACCCTGATATAAATATCAGAAAGGAAAAGGGCAAGCACTCCGTTCACACTCATCCCAATGACTCTATTTTTTATCATATTTCTACATCACCCATCACACCTGCATGACGTATGTTTTTACTGCAAAATCAAAAAAACGCAGCACCAGAAACCCCTAGGGGGAAAAAGACATGCTCATTATCATCAGATGTAGCTTAGCCTGGAGGTTATACCCAGGGGTGAGAAAAATCTGTCAAATATTATTTCACTTAGTTTTTTACTTGCACAAGTTACAGTTTAGTTCTACAGTATCTTTAGAAAGAAAAACAAGCATTAACACACATACAATGAACTCATTTTTCTTTACAATTTTTCTCTAAGATATGCATTTCTGAAATTGATATACATTCTATTATATATATATAAGATCTCCTAGTTTTTGTACTCATTTTCCTGAAATATATACATTATACCATTGTAATGTAGTGGTTAAGTTGATAGAGTAACATTAGCAACCATTTTCAGCCATTGAAATTCATAGGAGGACTTTGGCCCAAACATCTTCAGGCCATTCTCAATTGTTAGAGAATTTGAGGGTTAAAATCCATGATATTCCCCACAAAGGATGTCCTGAAATCCTGGAGAAAAAATGGGATGTAAATCTAATAAATTAATAAACATATGCTTGATGGTTTTCATTGTTATGTAGTTGCAAACTGTACCACCAAATTCAGAAAGGAAATCATTGGTGTCAAGTTGGTGTAGAAAATATGTAATTTAAATAAGTTTACAGTAAAACTGGAATTCCTACTTCCCATAAAATTATACTTACTGTGTAAATTATACTGTACCTAAATTTATTTATTGATTTCATTTATCTGGCCACCCAATTCAGGCAACATGAATCCATTAGAGTTGGGCAGTTTACCAATTTAAATCAATTAAAAATATGACTCTGAGCGGTGTATAAAATGAAAAGAAAAAAATTGAACCAACCATTTCAGAAGAAAACAACACATATCATTAAAACTTGCTAAAACAATAAAATATTGATTGGAACTAAAATAACTCTTCAAATGTGTAAGAAGGTACAATGCTGACTTATTTTACTTTAAGAAATGTGAATACTGTGATTCCTACTTTCTCTCTGGTGTGATTCTTGTATTGATTAAAGTGTTGATTGACATTTGTCAGCTGAAACAGGGAAACCTTGAAAGTTCCTTTTTTATACAACCATTAAAGGCAACATTACCATAAAAAGGCAAAATATAGCAGTAGTGATAGCCCTATTCAGTTAATATTCTTCTTTCATTTTATTATTCGTGAGGTTTCATGGTAGTCTTCTCATAAAGAAATATATATTCTTATACACACACATACAATATCAGAGATGGGGGATTTATGGCATAGCAGACCATTCCATTTGGCTTTATTTATTCTATTTATTTTCCAAATTTTTAAACTGGCCATCTCCCTCAAAAAGGGACACTGGGGAGTGTACAATAAAATGTTAATATCTAAAAACAATACAAAGTTAAAATTCAATATTGACAAGTTTAGATTTAAAAGAGACAAGGATGAAAATTACCAAAACTGATTAAAAAGTGAAGGAAGGGGCACAAACCAGCCTCAGGGCTGTGTCGTCTGCCAGGCCTCCTATGTGAGGCAGCAAAGCCAGGTCTTAACCCCTTTCAACAGATCAAGAAAGTAGGGACCTGCCTAACCTCCAGGGTAAGAGTTTTCCATAAAGTGGGGTCTCCTTCTCGACACTGCAAGTCAAAATTGCCTAGCTGACAGGGTCTCTAACCTGCTTTCCCTGCTTGACTGAGTGGGACAGGCCAATGTAGCAGGACGAAGATGGTTTGATGGGTAACCTGGTCCCATGCTATGTAGGGCTTTATTGCCAACATCTTGAACTGGATCCAGAAGCGAACTGATACCCAGTGAAACCTGCAGAGCAAAGGTGTTATATGAGCTGTTCTTCAACCACCCAAAATTGCTTTCAAGGTTTCATTCTACACCAGTTGAAGTTTCTGGATACTTTTCAAGGATAGCCCCATTGTAATAATCCATACAGGAGACAATCAGGACATGAGTGACCAAATGATGTGCATCCCCATCCAGGAAAGGGCATAACTGGTGTACAACACAAAGTTGAACAAAGAGCCTCCTAGCCATGGCTGCCACCTGCTCTTCAAACAGGAGCCATGAGTCCAGGAGGACCCCTAGGTTATGCACTGGGGTAGTGCAACCTGGGGTAGGTAGTGCAACCCCATCCAAGCTAAAGATGATAAACTCCTGGATGTAAAGAGGTCCACCCACAGCCACTCCATCTTATCAGGGTTCAGCTGAAGTCTGTTGCTCCCCATCCAGGACCCCACAGATTCTTGGCATTGCAAAAGAACATCTGCAGCATCACTCATTTCATCCAGTATGGAAAAGTACAACTGGGTATCATCAGTATACTGGTGATACCTCATCCCATGGTAATGAATGATCTCACCCAGAAGTTTCATGTAGATGTTTAAAAGGAGTGGAGAGAATACAAAGCCCTATGGCACCTCACCAAGCAGGGGCCATGAGGTGGATCTCTCATTCCCTATCAACACTGATTGGGGCTGGCCTCAGAGGAAGAACATGAACCAGCACAAAATTGTGCCACCCATCCCCACCTCCCAAAGTTGGCTCAAAAGCACACCATGGTCAATGGTATTGAAAGCCACAGCGAGGTCAAGTAGAACAAAGATAGATGCTCTACCTTATCCTGGTCTCACCAGGGATCATCCATAAGTATGGCCAATGCTGTTTCCATCCCATACCCAGGCCTGAAATCTGACTGAAGAGGTCTAGATAATCCCTTTCCTCCAGAACCCTATGGAGTTGCAACGCCATCACCTTCTTAATCCTAAAAAGGGAAGGTGGGAGACTGGACATAAATTGTCCAGAATGGTGGGGTCTTGTGATGATTTCTTGAGGAAGGGTTTACCAGCACCTCTTTAAAAGGGGGCAAGAACACCATCCCCAACAGAGAAGAATTTTCCATTGCTTGGACCCACCCATATGATATCTCCGAAGCAGCTTTAACCAGCCAGGAAGGGCATGGAACTAATATACAGATAGTAGCTTTTACATTCTGGAGGGCCCTGTCCACTTGCCTGGTCAAACAGAATCAAACAGATCCCAGATAACAGGGTAAGTCCATTTCTCAGCATCTCCACAGGATTTGCACCATATTGGCATTCAGTTAGGAACAAATCTGAACAATTTTATCCTCCAGATGCCTGGAAAATTCCTCCACCCTTATCGCATCACAGAATTTATTTATTTATTAAATTTATATGCCGCCGAAATCCAAAGACTCTCGGCAGCTAACAATAAAAACAGTATATTCAAAACACTTAAAATAAAAATAAAATAAACCCCATTAAAATAAAATAAAAAACCCAGCAGACTAGCGAGGTGGGCTAAAAAGATTTCATATATAAAAAGGGGGGTGAGGATGGCTAAGAATCCAACAGCAGAATGCTGCCCAGGATACTGCAAATGGCTTTCCAGGCTCCCCTTTCTAAGGAGAGTCTGGGTGATCCTAAACAGTGCCACTGGGCAGCATTCAGTGATGCAGTAAGAGTGGAGAAATATTGATGCTTCACCATTCTTACTGCCACAAGGTAGGCCTTTAGTGGCGGCTTTAACTTGTGTTCAGTCAAGTTCATTCTTTGTTTTCCTCCAGGTGCGCTCTAGTGTCTCTTGAGCCTTTTCAATTCCTTCAATTCCTCTGTGAGCTGTGAGGAGTGACAGGAGTGATGGGTCAACAGAGGCTACGTAGGCACAATCCTGCCTAAGGCTCTGGCTGACTCCTTATTCCCAGACAGTCACCAGGGCCTCTGCAAGACCACGTAGCAGATCTGCAGGTATTTCTCTCAGCTCCTTTTTAAACCATTTTGGGACCATCAATCACCTGGGTGGACCAATTAAATGGCTCCAGTTCCCCGGCAGAGAGACGTAGCACAGTCAAATCTCAAACTCATCAGAGCATCATCTGACCATGATAGAGGTGTTACAAAACATTCCTCTCTCAGATTACATTGCCACTGTTCTGATAAGAAAACCAAGTCTGGAGTGAGGCTGCTGTCCCAAGTTGGGCCATGGATAACCTGGGAGAGACCCATGGCCATTATGGAGGCCATGAACTCCTGGATGCTTTGGAGGTCCATCCCAGGGATGGCAAATTGAAGTCCCCTAAGACCATAGGCCTGGGGAACTCTACAGCTAACCCTGAGATAGCCTCCAGCAGCTCAGATATAGAAGTTGCTATGTGGCAGGGAGGTTAGTATAGTATCAACAGTTCCAACTACTCCTGTGAGCCCACCTTCAGGAACAGTGTTTCACAACTGATAACTTATGGAGGAGGGCCCCTGAAGGTTACTAGAGGCTCCCTGATGACAACTGCTACACCACTTCCCCTACCTTGGGTCTCAGCTGGTGCCAAACCCTAAAACCAAATGGGCACATTTCTGAGAGGTCAACCCCTCCCTTTGGGCCGAGCCAGGTCAATCTGCCCCTGAATTATGAAATATCTAAGAAGGGAAGCCTTGTTATTGACTGATATGGCATTAAACAGCAAGAGTTGGAACCCCTGAGCCCTGCAGGTCAGGGCCTTGGTGTGAGCCCGGAGGGCCAGAACATACCAGTGGTATTAAACATTGGGGATATCTTCCTTTTATGCAGTCTACCTCCCGACTTCTGTCAAAACATCCTTTGTCCATTGCCACTTGGATATAACAACCTATCCCTAATCCCCCAGAGATTTCATCACCCCCCAACTCTGGCCTCCTGATATTCGTACTTGGGGTCCTCCATTCTAACCATGTAATCTCAAATATATAATATCATGCAATCTGGGGGTAATTGCAGGACCCATAGTGCTTCAGCACAGGATCTCAGCACAAGAGGCCTCCTAACCACTAGTCCCCCCCGCCTTGGCCAACTGTGCCTCCCAATCCAGGCTCTCTTACTGACCGGTGGGAGGACTCATTACCCAATTGTTCAACCAGCCCAATCGTTCAACCAGCCACTCCATATATATAATAGTAACACCATTGGACCTCCTCCCCATCTCTCACCCTTGGAAAGGACCCCCATTCCAATTATACCAGAAGACCTCCCCCAAATGGCTCTGCTTTACACATGGGGCATTGATCACAGTCCAAACTGAAATAGATCTGTCTGCCAAATAGTGCCTCTCTTCTTTGGGCTTGTCATTCAATAGTATTTGAGCCTAGCTACTCTTTCAACTGGTTACACAACTGATTTTTTAGTGGGCCACTAGTCCAAGCCTCTTCAATTAGTAATCTGAGTCCTTGAGTTTCCCAGCTGCACTGTAGCTTGCCTGTTCCCAGCTAGGAAGCTTTCTAGAACTTGCTGATTGGCTCGGTGGTAGGACTCCATGGAAGTCCCCATGGTTTTTGGCCTCAGACTGCTCCATTTCTTGCTCTGCCACAGCCCAGCTGATTCTTATCTTGGTCACCATTGTTTCCTTGTGTCTTGGCTTGATTCAGCTGCTCTAGTGGCTTGAGAGGTCCCTGGTGTCTTAGTTATGAAGTTCCTGGCTAGATTCTAAGAGGAGGTCTTTGATCCCAGGGCCAGATTGCTGCCTTGTTGTGCCCTGCTCCCTGTAACTCTGCTACTCTGCTGTTCTGCCACTCAGCTCATTGCTCCAACAGTTATTCAGATTATCTGCTTGTTTCCAGATATCTTGGCTGTTTCCTGGCATCTTGGCTATAAAGTTCCTGGCTGAGTTTCAATGGGGTATCCCAAATGCCAGGGCCAGGCTGCTGTCCTGCTCTGCCCTGCTCTTCCCTCTGCTGTTCTGCCACTCATCTGACTGCTCCCAGCTCTCAGATGCTCTTTTGGGTCCCTGTGAGGTCCTTCTTGCACAGCCTCTCAAAGATATCAACCAAGGTTGACTTTCTTGGAACCAATGCTGAAAGTCATCCTCACAAGAGCATCTTCAAGGAAGCCCTGTTTCCAAAAGTTCTGATACTTTGAAGTGCCTTTTCCAGACCTCAAATTATCATATTAGAGGAAGGGTTTAGGTATGGGGCCTCCTTATCATTCACTCAATGGGAAGAAGAGAGAGGAATATTTCCTCCTTGAGCTTAGTCTCATCCACCAGCCTGTTTTATGAGTCTGCTGGCTTTGAATTTTCCCATGAGGCCAGCCTATCTCCCATGAAGGAGAAGAGATTGGTAGAGTCACTGTAGGATGTGAGAGACATTACATCAACTGGATTGCTATTAACAACCTAGCATTCTATTCTATCTGGAGCGTACCATTCGACGTGATTGTACTATATTGCCCTGCTACAGTGAACAGAATCAGTTATAGAATTCATCTAATTCTCAGGCTTCCATGACTTTGAAGTTAGGCAGACAATTTGCAGTTGGAAAATTTAAAAAACCAGGAGGGTGGCTAAATAAAATTTCAAGCTTCTCCCTATAATAGCAAGCCCAGAGAAAGAAAATGCACCATCAGTTATACAGAGAACATGATGTATTAAGCAAATTGGTTTTACAGTGCATGATTTAAACAGACTCTAGTTTTCCTTGACCTACAACTCAAATTGCCTAGTCGCTTAAATTCTGTTTTTATTTAACTGAAGAAATCTTCACTGGCTAACATACTCTCTAGATGGAACTAACATGAGGCACGCTAAAATGCTGTGCCTGGATTAAGATACAGCATTCAGGAGTTCAGCAGATGCAGCTGTAATACCCTTATTAAAAGCTGCAGTTTTTCTGTTACCTTTCCTCTGACTCTGTTCTCTGCTTCTGACCTGTTGTAAAGTCTGTTCACCCTCCAGGCTTCTCTACTTTTTGCTGATGTTCTGGAACCATTGTAGAGTCTCAGCAAACCTGGCAGCTTTTGCTAGACTAGCAGTTGCTTGCAAATCTCATGGCTCAAAGGCTCACTTGGGTCAGGAGCACATCATGAGGCAATGAATCGTGGATGCCTCATCCTGGGGGACCATCAGAACATCAAAGATGTGAGAAAAGCACTCTGTCCAGGAAAGCCTGCCCAACCAGATGAAAACACACACCATCCATTTTGCTAAGATATCAGTGGAAATGCCTGTTGGGGAGGAAAGCAATGGTGAAAAGAAAGAAAAAAAGAAAGACAAAATATACAGTGTGATGGTAGGCAAGTTGAGAAACAAAAAGTTACTCTAAGTGGGAGGAAAGTTTGAACAAAAAAGAGAACTTGAATCAGTTAAGTCTTTGCTGTTGGGCTGCAGTTCTGTTGGCTAGAGATATACAGTATGTCTCACTTGGAAGCAAAAAATGGGATTTTGGTGGGTGCAGGGGCACAAGTGAATCCTGCTTCTGCAATTTCTTAAAACAGAGTCATTTTTTATATTGTGCTGCTACTTTGCCTAATGATCCTGGGAAAAGATGTATGTTTTTAAAGATGTATGTTTGAGATAGGTGCTAAGTTTGGATTGCCATACTCTGAAGCATCTTCTTGCCTTTCAACATGAAGCCTTGCATGGGCTCATATACAACATTAGTACTTACAATTTCACAAAAACCATTCTAAAATTCTTAAAACAATAAATCTGACACCAGGTTAAGCCTGTGGCATACAATCACTTCATACTATCTCAGTGTTTGGGGGAAAAGAAAAGGTCTCAGTGTTTTTCAGAAGGCTAGGAGGATAGAGGCCAAACTTCAGTGGGAAGAGGATTCTAAAGGGCAGCAGCTGCCATGGAAAAGGCAGACTTCCTAACTCCCATAAGATGGCTATGTTTGAAAGAAGGGATTAGAAGTATGTCCACCTTATTCAACCTGGTAGATGGGTAGATGTCCTTAGGGAACAGTGGTCCTGCAGATAACCTGTCCCTGTGCCAGATAGGTCTTTAAAGGTAATAACCAGCTCACTGTACCCAAAAGGAAACTGGAAGTCAAAGCCAGTTCCTCCTCATCCAGATCTTTATAACCTCCAGGCACTCATCCAGCATCATCCCTGCATTACCTGTCAGGCTAGATTTAGAGCTATATACAGTGGTGCCTTACAGGACGAGTAACTCACAAGGCGAGAAACCCGCAGGACGAGCAAAAAAATTAATCAGAAAA
>JANHZU010001512.1:21856-39699 GCA_032468055.1 Acrochordus granulatus | reverse complement strand
AATACAACTGGTACAAAATAGCTTTTATCAACAGGAGCCATTGCTTACCTGTTGTCCCCCATTCATTTATGTTAATCCTGAAAGACCTGGAGGACCCCTTAGTCCCTCAGACATATGTGCAAAAAGGAAATAATACATGTGCATATTCCTGTGCAGCATCTCAGGAGTGTTTTAGCACCTTCAGAGCTGAGATAATATCCAGTATGAAAGCTTAGAGGGCCACTGAATACACCATGCTTAGCTAATGTTTCTTATTCATGGTTATTGCAAAGGTGAGTAGCCCTGTTTTGGATCCCTGAAAATCTAAACTAAACTGCAAAAATTTGGTTGGATTTTTTTTCCTGGAGAAGACAAAGGAATTACTGTAAGTACTGTATGTACTCTAGGACCCTACCGGGATTAAATCATCTATTTCCATTTCAAAAGCAAATAAACACGACAGCCTCCCCCCCCAAAAAAAGTGGGGGGAGAGAGTAAAAGGACAAAGTTTTTGAGTTTACTATCTCTGGTAACATTATGTTTAACTGTAAAACTGAAGTGTGGCTGATTTTTACAGTAGGGCTACACCAATTTTCTGCACCTCTTTGCTGCCATCTAGGAGTCATCTTGATTTTTTCAGCCTAAATATGACAGACATATTTTTTAAAAAATATACAAGTTGTGGCTGGCACTAGGCAACAAAAAAGTAACACACTCATTCTAAATTACAATCTTGAGTTGACATTAAGCTTCAGAAAAGAAGAATCATTCTTTCATACGGTATGCAAATACCACCCCTCTTGTGGTCCCAACCATCCTGGGCTAATCCAATTCTTTTTGAAGATCTGCAACATAGATATCCTAAGATCTCTTTCCAAACTTGGTGTTTCCAGATCCCAAAATATTCAGTCAAAAATATTCAGTTGATTTACTGACTAAATATTCTGCGAATTGAAGTCCTAGTCTCTTGGGAGGACTCCAGATTGGGAAAAGGGTTGAATTTGTGAATGCAGTTGAATTATTATAGTAAAATTAAGCATTATAAAATCCATAGTTGAGTAATTTATTACACCCTTTGCTAGAATAGATCAGATTGTTAGAAAATAGTGATTAGGTTTTCCAGGTTATCAGGGTATATGCTCAGCAATCTATAGCAAATGCTTAACCAAAAGAAAACCATCCGACTCCATTCTAAAGAAAATCACAATGCATTTTAGACTTAAAATCAATTCTTATGTGATAGTTTGCATCTTTGCACTTTGAGTTCTTAAGAAAGTTGGCAAAAGAAATGTTATAAATTAAAACAAGACATTCTATATTACTTTTGTTACAAAAGTAATTAAGATGGCAATGAATGCAATGTTAATGTTTTGAAACACATTTTTTTCCAGACCTAATTATTAACACCAGTTTCCCAGCTTGCCTATGATATGTAGCACTGCCAGGTGCTGCTTCACTTAATATGAATAAAACTAGTTAGTTGGATCAAAGATCAGATCCAAACTGGCCTGAAGGTACACTTAAAGGCCGCCAGATAATGAGACACTGTCTGTATGCAAAATATAAAAAGACTATCATGTGTTGTGGGGTTTTTTTCTTTGTGTGTGACCATATGTCAAGCACGATTGGTGTACATATGGACAGAGGACAATCTTTACAGTAATCTATATCATAGGGACCAAATATAGAACAAGAGCAAAAGGCTAAGCTATAAATGCTGGCTTTAGAAGACAAATTAAAAACGTTTGTTGTAGCAAACCAGTGCATTAATTAAGAGCTTTATAGTTCATTCTGGTCTAGAGTGATAAAAAGTCAATTTGCAGCCTTTTATTTTTTTTAATCTGCTTCTCTTCAAAGCTGTACAAATGTTAAGAGAAATTTGGATTTTTTAAGAAAATGATAAAAAATCTTTTATTAGAAACCTGGTGAGAGAAATTACTGAAAGCAGTCTTCTTCTGCTTTCCAGACCCAAAATTTCCAGCCCCTTTTGTTCCTCAGCCCCATCCTGGATCAGGATTGAAATCATGTATATCATACAGCAACTGGATATTTTTTATTTGTTTTCCAAGTCCAAAACATCTTATATAAAAGGATATTTCTCCAGCAACTAGAGAAAGTAGTAGATAGTGTGAATGTGGAGAACATATAGGAGAAATTCAAGAACTAGAGATGTTCAAGGTCTATGCCATGGTTTTCATCTTAGGCACTTACTATGAGAACTTGGATTCTAGCATAGTATAACCAAAATCATATAGTATATATGGTACAGGAAGGATAAAATGTTAGATTTTAAGATATTAGTATTTTAAGCTTCCAAGTCAACTTGAACAGATGTTGACCTGAAAAAAGGGGGGGGGGAATCTGCTAATGGAGGAATGCCAACGGAATATATTATGAAGTAACATAAAAGTACACCTGTCAATTCAAACTGTTATCAGAAACCTAACAAGTATTGTCCTGGTTCGTATTGAAAGGAAATACCAGAAAATCCTAGTTGGTCTAGAAATTAAAAAGATAATGGCAAGTGCTATATTTTCACAAAGACAAGTAGATGGATGCAGTCACCAGGAACTGAGCTTGATATGAAGATATTGTTTAACATAATTACTTCTGGTCTATCTACAGCCAGAGAATTTTACTAAAAACCAAAACTAGTCACTCTACTTGACAAATTTACTTAGTTCCAATAGAAAATACTTTATTCTAGCTACTTTGGGCTGTGTCAGTCAAATTGCATCATGGCTAAAGGATATTTTAGAAGTCCAGGATGCCTCATCAATGTTGACTGTGTACCATAATGTATTCCCAAGGTCTTATTCCACGGAGGAGTCCCATTTTCATTTTCTGTATTAATGCTTGTCCTTTAATAGTCATCAAACTTCATACAAATATTTTGCACATTGCACTATAGGAAATGGCACAGGGCATGGTATAAAATTTATTTGATTGTTCCAGTATTAAAACAGGAGAATTCTGACCTGGATCTGATAAAATAAATATTAGTTAACTATAGTCAGTACTAAGGTCTTCCATCATGGAAGATGTGCAACATTACATTTCTACAATGTAGAAATGTGCAACATTAATGTGCAACATTACATTTCTACAATTTATCCAAGATAAATGGGGAGAAAGGAGTCTACGTAAGTTGAGGTGTTATTTGAAGGGTCTTTGTTCATACCCACCATATCCATATATTTTAAGCCCTTAGATTTTCAGGTGGACATTTAAATAAGATTTATGTGATTTGACTAATGACTCCTTAAAAGATTATTCAAACAAAGACTTTGATGCAACTAATGTAGGAGAAGAGACGGCAGAGCCAGTGGGAGGAGTCAAGCATGACATCAGCCTGGAGTCTCTACATGTCCACAAACGTACAAGGCCCAGTCCTTCCTGATGGCCTTGAACTTTATCTAATAGCCATAACTGTTAAACTGTTAGTTACATAGATTCTTATAAATAGGCAGGAACAACAAATCAGTTAGTTTGAATCTTATTGCTTAGGTATGGTTCTTTGCATCTGACGCTTAACCACTGCATGGTGAAGCCCTATTCCATTTATACATATGCTGCATGTGGGATCTTCATCACATAAATCAAACCAACTATATATATATTTTTTAATCCCCTGTTAGCTGCCTCTGTAAACAGTGACTACGTATTACGATTAATCTTCTAGTAAGGGAAGATTAATGGCAGATGTTGCCTTCTAAAAGATCTGTCTATATTAAAGGCAAATGTTGCCTTCAAGAACATTTTCACAACTGGAAATGTTAAAACAAACTAAATCTTATTATTGGCCTGTACAAATCACTTATTTCTACCCTTTCCAAAGAAAAATCCAAAATGTGAAGTTGTCAAGTTTGAAAAGGTGGCCAATCTAGTTTAAAGATATAAGAAGAGAAAATCTTGATGTAGCCATGGCTGGCAAGAGACTGAGAAAACTCAGTGGCCGTTTGGTGACAGTCACCCTTTTTAACATTGAGAAGTACTGTTTTTCTGTCGTGATTAACATTTTTCTGTGCAAGAATTGGATGTAAAAGTGGTTTTCTTTCTTCCTTTTTTGGGGGAAGGGTTCTGTCATCAGTGCCCTATAAATGGTCACCTAATTAAAGGTGAACTTTTCCTCCTTGTAACAGATATTGTAGGTTGATATAAAATTCAAAAAGGACAAGCAGAATATTTACAGTTTTGGCAAAAGGGAATACTGGAGAGATCTCTACCTGTTAATATATGTTCAGTGATGTGCTGCTTTAAAAGAAACTGAGAATTCTTCTCACAGAGACATTAATCTCTTTATAAGTGAATTATTCAAACATGAAAAAAATGTCTTTGGATGTGGAGATCTAAATAAAAGATGATACATTAAACAATGAAAGTGCACTATATTAAGACATATCAGCTATGTGTACACATTCAAGGAAATAAAATGACACATTATAAAAATACTGAAATGATAAAATAATTTGTAGCTTATGGGATATGTAAAGGTGAGAGACAATTTTTCACCTTTAGGGGTTTCAGTAAAAGGGGAACATTATCTTTTAACAGAAGTTACAGCTGATTCTTGGCATCCATGTGGTAGGGCAAGAGAGTTGATGATGAAATAAACTTTGTGCCATCACAACATATAAGTCATATTCATATGTAATGACAGCCATGAATAAAAGAATTGGAATTTGTGTTAAAACAGCACAACACTCATTTCACCATTTTTTAAATTTAATTATATTGTTATAAATCTTAATGCATCATTTTGTTTCTATATACTGATATTTCTACAGCATTGATTCAAGATACTAGGCTTGATGGCCAGATCAGTGGATCAAGTTTGAGACCCAGGCACTGCTGAGTAACAGAATGAGCTCCCATTCCTGCCCCAGCTCCTACCAACTTAGCAGTTCAAAAGCATGCAAAAATGCAAGTAGGTAAATAGGTGTCACTTCTGTGGGAAGGTAACAGTGTTCTGTGTGCCACGGTATAGTCATGCTGGCCACATGACCACACTGGCTCTTTGGCTATGAAACAGAGATGAGCACTGTCCTCTAGAATCAGTCACATCTGGCAGGGAAAACCTTTACCTGTTACATATATATGTAGTATTTTGTACTATATATATTATATATATAGTATTTTGTAGAAATACTAGTTTTGATTAATGTTGATTTTTATATTTGTAAATCCCTATTTTTATGTATGCATTGTTTTTACTGATGACTTTATATCGCCCACAGTCACTTTTCATGAGGGCGGCTACATAAATTTGATCAATAATTAAATAAAGTTATTAACACTCTAAATAACTTAGACTATTAAGAATTTTAAAACAGGAAGAGGTATTATATCAATAATAATTACCACTTAGGTTGTCAATATTAATGAGCTTAAAAATTATTGACCTTTTCATCCAGAGTTGAATATAACATTAAAAACCACTGCAGATTGCATCAAAGTATTTATTGTACAATGACGTTTTCAGCCTTAAACTGATTGCTTGGCATTGAGATCTCCATTGTATTGCATTGTTATTTTTGTTTTGCTGTCTTGATGAAAAATAAGCAATATGTTATAAAAATAAGCAATTTTGAACATCACATCAACAGTGCAAATGAGGGATGACATCAGCTCAGTCTATTTCCTGGAAGGGTGCTCACAACCAGAAACATGAGGGGGCATTTGTAAACACAGAAGTCTCTTCAGGGAAAGTTTAAAAAAAGGCAAAATGGCAGCCTTGACTATGATCAAAGCCTTGCCTTTTACATGGCATTTATATTTGCAATGGACGTAAAGAAGCGGTGGGGCTTGGGACACACAGTTGAGTTTTTTTTATCTTTCTCTGCAGCTCACTGATTGAATGAAGAGTCCAACAGATGCATTGCTGTAGTTGGGAGGGAGGGGCCAATAGTTCGAACCTTCCTGTCCCCTGAAGAAAAAGAGGTACTGCATGGGTATATAAATCTTTTGTTTAAGCATTTTTCTTTTTTAATCAAGTCCCTGAATAGAAATGGCTACGATCATAGCATCAACATACTATCAAGTATCACCCTTCCATATCCAGTTAATAATCTGATACTGAATACTCTTCTCAAATTATAGCCCTTACCTATAACAAAAGGTCACAACATCCTCCAGTTTCTTTGTTTATGAGTGGAATACCAGAGGGAACATCCTCCAGAATATCGACGGTGAAAAGACAGTGAAAAGGTCAAAATTAAAATTAGTTTAATTTAATTTGCACTCAAATCTAATTAAACTATATTGAATCTATCCCCTTTCCACATTAAAAAAAATGGTTAAAAGTCTTAGATGTCTCTGGGAACCACATCCAAGGAACTACATCCACTTCTGCCATAGACTTAAATTTTAATTTTTCTTCCCCAGCAAAGTATTTCATTTTATATTCACTGGGTTGCCTCCCAAAAATTATTTCAGTTTATTTTGGTACAACCTGTGTAGCAGTATAATTGGAACAATAAGTTATATTTTATATGGAAAGTCTTGCATTTTTTGTTACTAGACTTGTATTACACATGTTTTCCCCTTCAGTTAGAGTACACTTGCTAGCATCAGCTTCAGAAATTATTTTACTGGCATTGACTTGTAGATTTAGATGTGTGAAGCCCATAAATCTGACAGGGTGCCAAGTAGACTTACGAAAGAAACACTACACTTGCACAAGAAATCATTCTAAAAATTCAAATCTTCTCTCCCCCAGAGGGAACTCAATACAATCTTCCTTTTAAAATCCCTTTAGATTTCTTCCAGATGAAGTGACTTGCTGTTAACTTTTCAGACATTTACAAAATTACCTAGAATTTTAATTCAGCTTGTTTCAAACAAAATGGGAGGACCGCTTTATATGATTTCCTTATAAGACAGAGGTGTTATGGATTCAGCAGATTTTGTTATAATATGAGGTTTATTGGCAGAAGAAATCATTAGATTTTTTTCTTATTACTCTGTCCCCCCATGGGACCTATGTAAATATATAAGGCACAGCTACTATATTGCCTAAGTGGTATATGGAACGGAAGATCAGCAACAACTGCGATTTTTGACACTGTGATGTGTATGAGAATAAAAGGCAAGTTAAGAATCCTGCCATCTCACAGGCAAACACACATACACTGGTTTTCTTTCTATTATCCATCATCAGCTTTCAACATTCAACTGAATACTTTTCTTCTACACTAAATTCTAGTCCAGATTACCCAAATTCCCTCAGAGTAATATTGGTGTATTTTGGGGGAGAAAACAGGTTTTGTGTTGCAGTTAGTTATAAGTTCATCTCAACTAAAATATGTCTAAATACTAAACTGGTGAGACAAATGTTGGAGTGCAGTTTAATTTTCATTTCTAGTTTTCTTGTGAATTATAACCAGGGCATTGGTAAATGGTGACACTTTTATTTATTAGATTTATACTCCTCCTTTCACTCAGGACTCACTAGAGTTTCTTCCTCCTATTTTTCTCCAAAACAATCACCCTGTGAGTTGTGTTGGGTTGAGAGAAAGGACTGTCCCAAAGTCATCCAGTGAGTTTCTATGACTGAGTCTCCTTAATCCTAGTCTACAGCAGGGGCTCCTTATTCCCAGTCCAGCTCCTTCCTTATTATACCATATTGCCTTTCTGGCATCTATGAAATCTTTTTGCTTGTACTCTGCTATTCTCTTTACCAGTTTGATGAAAAACAATTGGCATTAGAAACAGCAACTTCAGAGAGATTCCAATGGATGCAGCGTGGTATTGTGCATGTTTATTTACAATAAAGCCTCAATTGTATGTAAATGTCTTGTCTCTCATCATATAATCATATCTTGACTGGTCAGGACTGCCCTGCCTTCCCATGCTTTTAATTAAACCTCAAGTTAAGCCACTGAGGTGGAAGCTGTCTAGAGTTGTTTGATTGCACCCATGGGCTTTTTTTTTAGTAGTGCTAAGTGCCAGATTGTCTCCTTTCCTTGGCTTTCTTTGCTTGCAAATTGCTGAAAAGTTTCGAAAGGCCCTTTGGGTCCAGCTCTATAATGACCTGCCATTTTTTTAGAAACAAAGTAGATTAGAATTTTCTTCAAGGCCATATTAAACCATGTGACGATCAAGGTATGAGATCAGGAGCATTCTCAGTTGCAACCCTGCCTTTCCAGTTTCTGACAGACATGTGTTCAGCCACAACAATTGAAGAATTGTTTTTGTGTGTGCTTGAATGCATGTATGTGCAATCTGGATTTGAGAACACACTGAGGAACTGTGAATATATTTTTCCATTAAACTTTCAGGCTCCTAACATGACATTTGAAAAGGGGAAGGGCAGTTTGCCAGGAAACTACTTCTCACATTCACAGGGCAGTCAAAATATCAAAATAATGGCTTCAACCAGGCAATCACAGACCATCTGACAGAGACAAAAAGAGAAGGACTTTTACTATGGCCCCCATCTTGGCTTTTTTACCCCCTGTGGATATACCCTCACTGTTTTTACCCCTTGTGTGATCCCTCACCTTTCTTTCTTACCTGTTGTTTGGAGGAAAGAAGCTTTACCTTGTGGTTGTTTTTCACTATGAAATCTGAAAATATACTATTTTAATAGCTTAATCAAGATAGGCTCAGAACATTGGAGTAATTCATGATTGTTACAAATACAAGTTTTTTTCTTGAAATCCTTCTTCAAGATATTTATTTATTAAATTTATATGCCGCCGAAATTCGAAGACTCTCTGCGGCTAACAACACTAAAAACAATTAAAAGCACTTAAAAATAAAAATAAAACCATTAAAACAAAAAACCCAGCAGACTAGCGAGGTGGGCTAAAAAGATTTCAAATATAAAAAGGGGAGGTGAGGATGGCTGGGAATCCATCAGCCACCTCCACGATGATGATGAGCCTCCCCCCCGGAGCCCCAGGCCATCTCACAGAGCCAGGTCTTAAGGCCCTTCCGGAAGGCCATCAGGGAGGGGGCAGCCCATGGGGCAGGAGCCACAGCAGAGAAGGCTCTTCTCCTAGACCCCGCCAGCTGAAATATGGGGAGTAAGTGTGCACAATCATGCAGAGAAAAACAACATAGCAACCTAAATCAAGTAATCCTAATCAGCATTGTTAAAAATACTGCTGGAAGTATCATGAATAATTGTATCATATATATCAATAAAATATTATGAATGTATGAATGAATGAATGAATAGCATTCCTTTTGCTGCAATCCCCCTGGAAAGTTTTCAGACTTCTGTTTCAGGAATAAGAGGTTAAGCATGTATCCATAATTCACATGTGGAAAAAAACTGCTTTACCTAATAAATTCTACTTTCACCAAAGTTATTTTATGAGGAGAGATTCAACTTTTGCTATATCATAGATAGGGTCAAACTATGAACAAGGGCAGATTGGTGCTAAACATGTATTCTCAAAAGAAGAAATGAACAAAATTAAAACATATATAGTTATTAAGGCCAAATTAATCTTTACAATACATTCAGCAAGTATATCTTTGTATTTTAAGAATTAGGTGATATTAAGTGCCTTGTTTTATCATTGTCTATGTATTCTGTCATAAATATTGCACACTTTTCTCCTCAAAGTACACTTGAAAAAGGCTTACATTAATAAGTAGCATAATATTTATAGCATGAGTATTACAGTTGCTCTTTTATTTTTGAGACATAAAGTATGCCAGAGTAAGGAATGTTTAAATATTTTCTTCCACATAAAACAAGATAAAGATATCCTCATCATCCACTGATTTCTAGTGACTGCAATACATCCATGCAATTTTCTTCACCTGCAGTGATGTTCCCAAGGTTATCCAGCAGGGGGAATGGGAGTGGGAGTTAAAAAAAATGAAGATGTCAACTGAAACCTTGCTCCCTTTACATGGAGCCACATACTGCATGTAAAAATGGGGTTGGATTCAGTCGTACAATTGCAGAACCTTTTTGATTTTTCTACCTTTCATGGGCACTCCTGGATTTAGCGTTCCTCCTCTTTTTAAAATTGACACACAGGAGAGAGAATTTTGGAAACTGGGTGAAAGAAAGAGAAATATTAAACTTTTGTACTTCATCCAGACTGAATAGTGCCAACTTTCTTTGGCGCATTGACATCCCATGGCCTATGGCTTCCCATTAATTAGGAACCTGATAAGCTGTAAAGGAGCACCATTGGGCTGCGTACCCACAGTCAGGATATAAATCAAAATAATAGCTATGAATAAAGATAAATGCTAAAATTAAAAATACTAGCAGCTGGGTTTTAATGTTGAACCACCACCATAATTTTATGCAAAACTAATCTTTTAAGAAGAAAGCATGACATTCTACTTAATATGTTTCCGTTCTCCTTATAAGGTGTTAGTATTTTATGATTTATAAAGGGAACATCCAAATAGGTATAATCAATTGTGTTCTGTTCTGGAGGGACATATTTGTGTTTTCGTAAACAATTACAAGATATTGTATACAAAAGAACCTTTGTTTGCAAACAAAAGGACAAAATTTGTACAATGTTTTTTTGTACACATTTTGCATATTTCAACGAAAATAAATCCAATAGGGGACAGTCCTCAGTCATCAACTTTATGAAACATCATTAACAACAACAACAAAATCAGCATTTTAAAATGTGGTGCAACCCATTCAAAACCTTCTTTCTTTTGCTTCCAGGCTGCTTAACTGACAGGAAGCATAACAGACCTGTGTCACTATTCTTATTGTGGCAATCAGTGTACAGATCAAATGTATTTTATTTGTAATCTTGATTTTTTTCCCTTTCGCATGAATGTGAAGTTTTGTCATAGCTAATAACTGATCTGACAAAAGTGTTCACAGTTACTTGAAGGGTGCCTTTGGTTACCAAGACAGATTTTAAAAAATAATGAGTCTTTTTCCTGTGGGGGATTGTGAACTGGTAATTAGCATCTATGACCCAATATTCTCAGCAAATAAGAGTAATAGCAGTAATTTCTAGCTTTATATTGGATGGGATTCTAATATTACCAGCACTTCTGTTGCATTTGTAATTAACTGCAAGCAATTATTACAGTCAAAAATATATCCTAATGCTCTTAGGTAATAAAACAAAAATTGAAATGATGTTTGTAAAATTCATATGTTCCATGCTGAGTATAGTGATTTCATTCAGAGTGTTGTGATTATAGACATGACTATTTTTTTAAATCCTCTTTTATGCCTCTGCACATGTGTATCGTTCCTAATGTTTATGGCAACTATATTCTCCTCATTTTAATTCTCTGTAGTTCCAACCCCTGATGATTTTTAATTAATATTTTGATTTCCTGGATGCTTTGGAATTCAAATGCTGGACATTGGACTATTGCATAAAACATGGCAGACATTTACAAAAAGGGTTTATAGTCCCAGTAATTAAATGTTTTGCTTTTAGTCTAAGAACATGGTAGACTTTAAACCATGAATCAAGTTGAGTCAAATTTGGCACATTTCTACAGATAGCATTACTAAGGTTATTTTAATCTACAAAGGATTTGCTACTGCAAAAGAAATACATTTTGATTTGAGATTTTCTTGCATCTTTTAAGAATGAACAGGAAAAAGAAGCAAAGACGTGATATTTGCTGAACATGCTACTTTTTACAATTAGACAGAAGGTAAAGTAGCTTACAATGAGGGGCATGATTCCCTAAAAATAAGTTATGCTTACATGACAGTGAGAATTAATATAAGTTTGGATCTATGATCAATTCAATGGAACTCATGCGAGAATCAAAGACAGTGGTGTTCTAATTGTTTGAAAGCAAATGTTTAAGGCATATAATGACATACAAGATCCTTCACTTCTAATGAGCCTTTGAATAAAAATAGTGTAATATTGAGGATTATTCAGCAAACTTACATTCATCATGCCAATTTTAAAATATGTGTATGTGTCTATGCCTATTTCTCATGTCCAGACGGTTCAGAGATCTCTGATCTCAAGGATTGTTTACAGAATTCAGGAGAGGAAGAAAATCTTGCAGCCCGTAAGGACTTTAAAAAGTTATTAGCAAATGATATTTTTTAATTCAAACAAAGGAAGAAATTGTTAAGTGCCTGACTGGGAAGCATTTATATGTAATATATTTCATTTTAAAATAAATGGATTTGTAAAATAATTGAAGTAAAATTTAGCATTTTCTTCTGAGACTGAACAACTTATTTACAGAATTAATCACCATATACAATTCAAAGATTAGGAATAGCCCTCAAGTCTAAGGCAGTGAAATAATGGAATTTCATATCTAAAATATAAATGATCTTGTAAAGCAGCCAATAAAAAACAAGACCCTCTTGTCTTGTGGTCGTCTGGAATCCATTATATCTTCAGATAAAATGTGAAATGTAACAGAAATGCAAAGATTGTGAAATGTCATTTTAATTTTAGTTGATTTGGAAAGAAACTGGTATAAGCGTGTAGAGATTTTTTTTACCTAAGTACTAATTTCCAAAAAGAAAGGCAATAATGTTCATAAATAACATAATTGGTAGACTATGGGAGTTTTAATATTGTGTTAGATTCATCATTTGTTTGAAATGATACTTTGAACCTATCCCAAATCACTAACATATTATGGTTATAATATTCCTCATAGTTATGTACATTTAAAATTCCCATCAGCTCAAAATACTAATTTTTACTTTAGATGCCTCAAATGAACAAACAAAAGAAAATGTTGCAGTATATAATTATCTATCTATTTCAATATCAGCTCATTGGTAGTTAGTGACAGGTTTTATTACAATTTTATTAATAGTTGCATTATAATGCTTGATTAATTTTAACAGTCTGTTATAGTTAATTAATGTTCTATTGTATTATATTTTTATTACATTTATTGCAAGCTTCCTACAATCACAAGAAGACAAATACTTATAAATAAATATGTATGTTATTTTTAAGATAACATCACATTCAATTTTTGAGTATATAGCAATAATAAAACTTCTACAGTAAGTCTTCAAAAAGGAAATGCATCAATATTTTTTCAAGAGTAGGTTGATAAAAATCAATTATTTGCTACTGCTGCATTGTTCGCATTCTAGGTTTTTAGAATAAATTCCTACATTGGTATATTTTAGTAGACAACACACAAGGAGCTAGAAATCAGGTTAAGAAGATACAATAGAGTATCTTTATAGGACAGCCTTCAGCCAACTGCATATTGTGAGCTAAATGTAGGTTATAGTGTCTGGAATTGCTATGCAAATTTGACGACATCAAGAATGATCAAATTTGTATGCATGTGGTGATATTAAAAGAATTATTTGGAAACATTGAAATGATGTATTTCAAGAATGGTTTGCTGATATGCATTATCTTACAACACTGAACTTATTTACTTATTACAAACAGGCAAGGAGAAACAATTTTGGGAGGGCAAATTGTTTGTTCACAAGCTATTTTTCTGGCCTTTAGAAATACTTTTATTTTTAAACTAAAATTTAAAGATATATTAGCACTGCTCTATAAATATTATATTAACATATATATTGATACTCTTAATGTATAAAGTTATATTAGTACCTTTACTAATATTATATTAACTTTATGATATTAACATATATATTAACACTGTTGATATATATGGTTGTTACATGTATCAAATCATTGAACAGCAGAGAATTAATTTTCTGATGATCTCCAGTGAGAAACAAAAGAAATAAGGTGCATTAAGTCTTCAGAAAAGAAATAGCAAAAACTAAATTAAACCAAATCTCCAAAAACTGGTGGGAATGATTACAACACTGGTCATGAGATTATGACATCCATCCCTTGAATGCCACTGGCCATCACAAGTTGGTTCGCAAGCACAGTAGATGAATTTCAATCAAATGATCCTGAAAAACTTATGACTTCATATTAATATAGAACATCACATTAGTTATTGGGCTTTAGTATTTCTCACAACCAGTGAGCCAAATATATTTGTATGTCTCATTTGCATATTCTGCTTTCTAAGAAACTTCTAGAGGACCATTTTATATACTATTCTTATTTGATCACCATTACCTTCTTGGAGTGAGTTATTGACTAATCATCATTTGATACATCAGATGACATTTTTAATGGGGTTTACTTGTTTTGGAACTTCTGTTTTTTTGGGATCTTGTGCAAGCAGAAATATCTTTTTTCAGTAAAATTTATTTTTCAGCATATGATGTGATATACCATTTGTTTTCATAAAGAGGAGCATTAGGGCTTCAGGATATTGGACACAAGACAAAAAATACAGTGAAGATGTTATTTTCTCATTCTCCTCAGCCTTCAATATTTTTAGCCTTCTATAGTCATATGATTTATTTCATTACTAAAACTATTTATGTAGCATTTCCGTACAGCTGCTAGAGTGCTATTGTGCCATTTTAAACTGAAACCCTTAAAATTCCTGATAATCAAATTCAGGAAGACAGTTCTGAGAATCTTCACTCATCTTAAATTGCCTAGGAAGAAGCAAATGTGGAAATTATGAGTAATGCAGTTGATGGACTTTTAAATCATAAGACTCTCAACAACTGAGATGTATGAGTTCAGAATCTAGTAAGTAGAAAATACAGTAAGTTTGAAGAAGATGTTTTATCAAGTGCTCTGCCTTGGTTTTTACTCTTATTTGCTTTTATGAGAAGCATTAGCATTCAACAGCAGACCGACTGGAAAATTTTATCATGATTCATAATAATTTTTAAAGGTAAAGGTTTCCCTTTTCAGTCATATTCAATGTTAGGGGGTGGTGCTCATCTTTGTTTCATAGCCGAGGAGCCATCATTGTCCAAAGATACTTTGTGGTCATGTGGCTAGCATGACTATATGTCCAGGCTCATGGAATGCTGTTATATATAAATAATTTTTAGCTCATCTTATTTCTTTTTTCATGTTCTGCTCACAATGTACATGAGTTCTAAGCTGTTTTTCCCTCATTTATTTTTTATCAGAATTGTATTATACCTTAATGTATATTGAGAAGCTGTTTATTCATATTGCATGCTTGTATAAGCATCTGTATTGCTAATATACTAAATTCACACCTAATGAAGTTTAGAATGTCCCTCAATTTATTATTTGCTTTAAATAATCTTGATAGTTCAAGAAATTAGAGTAGATTTCAATACCATCTCAAATAAAGAGAAAATGCTCATTCATTTAAAAGTAGCATTATTATCTTAAATTCGTGCATCTGTTTTTATTAATTTCGAAACATTTGTTGAATTGAGAAGCAAATGTTATGTTCATGAAGGTTATTGTCTCATGTTTCACAAAAGAAGTTTCTTCTGGAGCTAAATAAGATTTCTTATTGAAGTAAGCATCAACTGTGGTTCATTGAGTTTTGAACATGATCTACCAAGATCTGAATTTCTATCTTTGTTCTACCATGAAGCCAAATGGAATAACCCCACATATGCCACCATGTGCTTCTTGAAGAAAAACAGGATGCAAGTTTCATACTAATAGGCTGGATCCATCCTGTTAGGTGAGTAGGCTTGCCAGCTGGCAATTCAAAAAGAGAATAAACTCTTCTTGGATCTCTGGCTTCCTTGAATTTCTTTCTATGCAAAGATCAAGTTTTCTCAGAAACTTGTTCTCTTCATTTTTGCTTTCCAGCATATTGCTCACCTAAATATGAATGGTGTGTATTTATATAATGCCCTATTAAGGACAATAAGGTAAAGTTGCACTGCATAAAGAGGACAATGACTTCCCATATTGCTAAGATGCAGCCAGTGTTTATTGGGAAGTTTACTATCCATAAAACATTTAATTGTAATCCTACGTATAGGATGATTGGAAAGTACCTTCAAATTTGCTCCAAGTCTCTCAATTTTCTTTCTATGCTTATTCAAAGATAGAAAAAAACAAGGTGGAAAAATGTCATTCCTCCTTGAAAGAGGATTATTGTCTTACTTTTACTACCATCACATCTATTTCAGAAATCCTTCTAAGTTTCCTCAATAAACCACTGAAGTTCTTCCTTTCCATCTGACTCTTCCCCACACATACTGACATTGCACTCCACTGAAAAACTAGTATACAGAGGATTCTACTTACTGATGTTTGGGTTCAGCCATAGACTGAAATATTGAACTTCTTGCTTTAGCAGAAACCCATATTTCATTTCAGGCAGACTTTTGCAGCTAGTCTAAATGTGAGTTGAGAGAATCTGGGCATAATTATGGATATTATCATTCACAGGTCACATTTCCAAACCTTTGTTCTACCTACTTCTATAAAACATGCCATAGATTGGGTTATGTGCCAGGTGTAATGTGAAACAATTGTGTAACAGCTTAATTACATGCTGCATTCTGCACAAATCTACTCAATTCACATTCTCAAATGACAACTGGCATTTTTAAATTGCTTCTAAGTAGGACCACTTCTAAGGGGGTTTTGTATATTGAAGGTCTAATTCTTTGCATCTCCAATTTCTTTTAAATAATATCAGCAGAACAGATCATTTTCTGATATCTTGTGGGCTTCTTGCCAGTTAGAGTAGACAATAGCAGCTTACATCAGGTGTAGAAAAATAGTGACCAACCTAGTGTGGCTGAACTACACTCTTAACATCTCTCATCTTTGGCCATGTTAGTTGGAGTTGGTGATAATTGTAATAGAGTAATGTTTGAAGGATCATATGTACCCAATTCCTGCTTAGACAAAGCATTATGGTAGCTTCATATATATCAACTGAAGAAAAAAATATTTGCAAGCAATTCAGAGATACCTCATGTGCTATCTGTGAATTAAAACCGTCCTTGTGCTGTCTTGGGTTGGTGTGCCAGCAGCTTCTAGGATCCTGCTTCCTGGTTATGTTTGATACCTCAGCTTTGGAGCTGCATAATGATGGACAATGTGTCTTTAAATGGTTGCTTTTTTCAAGGAGTGCATATCCATTAATTAAGTGAAAATGATAATTCAGATACATTCATATTGCAGCAAACCACCACATTCTCAATGCCCAACTGAGCCAATAACAATGATAATGAAGGTGATGATGAAATAGTGTGGGCACAGCAGAGTAGGTAATAATGGCAGTGAATTTTGTCTTATGCTTTCTATCTTATCATAATTGTATTTTCCAGTGACAAGAAGAAAAGCAAGCAAAAGTATCTCTTGGATATAGAACTGTTTTTCCATGGATGAAGGATTACTGATTGGCTTTTTAACTTAGGCTTTTCCAAATAGTTTTTCAGTTATTTAATTTACTCTACATGAAGCCTATTGATTATTCAAGTTGGCAGTCAATTTTATAGGGCACCCCGCTGTTTCTTTGCTTAATGTAGTCAATGATAGTAATTGCTTGATCAGTGCAGCCCATGAAATAGGTTTTGTGTCTTTTTTTATAATGCATTGATGGCTTTATCTGTTATTAGTCTTGGCAGGGCCTGGGTTTTACAGCACTCTCCCCAACTCCCTGAGGTCTCTAGATTAATGGCAATGGCTTTCGGTTGGAGCTGCTGATACAGCTCTCTAGAATGTATTCGCACATCTGGCATGCCACACTTGGCACGGATGCCAGCTTTTTGTTGCACAGTTACCGAATGGCTCACCAGTGCCTAGTTAACTGTTTTCACTAAGGGAATGAGATAAAAAGCCATTCATGGAGATCTTGGCACCTTCTCCCTGTTCTCTGGTAATTACAAATTTTTAATTTTTCCATTGCAGTTTTTACAGAGACAATTGACAATTAGAAGCAACTCAATGTGCCAAATATTTGTGCTGCAAAAATGCTCATTTTGGTCATATTCCCAAACTGATGGGGTTTTCCTGCAAAGTTATTGTTTTAATTCCATTGCATCATCTGGCCAATGTTTAATAGTATTACATCATTAAGTTAAGCATGGCTAAGCCCAGAGAACTCAA
>JANHZU010001509.1:207975-226479 GCA_032468055.1 Acrochordus granulatus | reverse complement strand
GGCATCTGGACTGGATTTTTCTCAAGTCGAAGACGTTTCGCCTTTAATCCAAAAGGCTTTCTCAATTCTTTCTCAATAATTCTTTTCTCAATAATTGAGAAAGCCTTTTGGATTAAAGGTAAAACATCTTCGACTTGAGAAAAATCCAGTCCAGATGCCTGTTTTTTAAACTTTGTTGCGATACATAATTTAATATTTATTTAAACTCTTAAATAATAATAATTTGTTTATTAATTAATAATTATTACTATTTATTTATGAAGTAATATCTAGGACTAGTGTGAAATTATAAGAAAGTTCCGTTTGTGTAAAGACATGAATTCTTCATCCTTATTTTAGGTTATAAACATTCTCTCTGGTAATTGTCTATGTTGCATATATAGATGGTAGTCTGGTTCACAGTCATAATGTGATTCTCTTAGTTTTTGGAAGGAATGTTATATGAATCTAGCCAATTGCCAGCCATAGTATGTTGAGTGAGCCCAGCCAAGCATGGTTTAATCAGTAAATCTGTGTGAATTAAACTATCATCTAGCACGTTGCATGAATGTTATTATATACTGAAGGCATTTTGTGAATAGAATTAAATTGTAATTAAATGGTTTGTACGTTTAGCGTGCATCTTATTACAATTTGCTGAAAAATAAGATCCACTAAATTTAAATTGTGGGAGATTGCTTCAGGTAACTGAACAGACTTGAAACTTTTAATGCCAACTTGATGCTTAAAATGAGTGAGTCATAAAGCCAGCCTTGAAACAGCCTTGTGAGAAACAGCAATGATAATAATCACAATTATCCTGATACGATCCCTCCCCCTTCTCTTTTAAAGAGATGAAAGAATTTCATAAAGGATCTTTGCTGAAATTCTCATGGATGGAGCACGGTGCTCTTGCTTCACTGTGGGGGTAGGGTGAGGTGGGGGGCAAGGAGTACGACTCTCCTGTTTTACCTCTTCCTGCCACCATCAGCTTAACTTCCAGAGCTATAATTAAATCTCACCTTGTTCAGACTGGAAGTGTGAGGAGCCAGGGAGCCTTCAGAATGTCAAGATCAGAACGTTTCGGACGGTGCAACTAAAACTCTCCCTCTTTTTTTAACGGGAACCCATGTGCGATGCGATGCGATGCACATCACTAAAAGGCAAGGCTTTCATTGTCGCGCCCCCCCGCCATCTCCACTTTTTTTTTCACTCCCCCTCCCTGAAGGTCCCCCTGGAGGTAGGAGCGGCACCCCGGGGTAGCGTCCCCTCCCCCACGCCCTGAAAGACCTCCGAGCCGCTTCTCCAGCCCCTCCTGCCCCCCAGAGAGGAGGCGAGAGAGAAGCCGCTTTTTCAGAGGACGAAAAGGCTGAGGGGATCTCGCGGGGCCGATGGAGGACAGCCCTGAGAGTCGGGCCGAGCAGAGGTGGAGCCTCCCCGCTTGACAGCTCCCTGCCCGCGGCGCTTTCAGCCTCCTCCAGTCCGGGGCGGCGGAGGATGAAGCCGCCTCGCGGGGCCGCTTCGGCGCAGGTAGGCGCTCCGGTGGGGTGAAACGGCGGGGGCCTCGGGTCGGCCCCTGCAGGCACAGGTCGCCCGCAGCCTTCTACCGAGCAGCGTCCGTGCTGTCGGCTCCAGCTCCTCCTCCCGAGGCCGCAGCCAGGACTCGAGCGTCCTCCATAGGCTGCCGCCGCCGCCGCCACCGCCGCTCTCCTGGATTGCGCCTCCGCTCAGCGGCCGCCAGGCCTCGGAGCCTTTCGCCCAAGCCGGCCAGCGCTCGGGTCACGAAGCCACTTTCTCGGAGGCCGCCCCCCCCCGCCGGACGCGGCCGAGTCCAGGCTGGCCGCTGGGTGGGACGCGGCTCCCGTCCCCTGCGCCCCCCCCCAGGCTTCCTGTTGGGGCTACGTAATCCCGCCACCCGCCGCAGAGCGGAGGCCCGGCCCGGCTCTGTGCGTTATGGGCGAGCGCGGCGGGAGGAGAAAGGAGAAGCGGAGTCGTAAGGTGAGGGCTCCGGGCGGGAGGGATCGGGGCCCTGAGCGTTTCAAGGCAGCAAGGAGGGGTGGCAAAGCGGGCATCGGCCGGCGGACCGGTATTCCTGCGCGTGGGGCGCCCCGCTCCCAGGAAGCAGCTTCCGCGGCTCTTCCCCGAGCGAAACCCTCAGTTAGGCTGGGACCCGACGGAGGGGCGTCTCGCTCAAAACCGGCGAAATCCCCGCTCCTTGGAGCATTCCTCTGGTCTGGGCGCCTCTTTCAGCGAAACCGGGTGGGATTCCCTCGATTCGGATCCCATTTCCGGAGAAAGCGTCACTGGCGCACCGGACCCCGGGCAGAGTTTTCCCTTCGCTCCCAGGGAGCTTCGTCGATCGGTGCCCTCCTCCCACTCCGCGCCTGTTTTCCTGGAGGAGAAATAACCCCCCGCCCCAAATGCTGTCTCCGGCGCCCCGTGAAGCGCAGCCCCCGCCGCTCACTCGCGCTCTCCGCTCCTCCCAGCTGTCACGCTGCCCGGGACATCTCCAGGCTCGGGAAGGCTGCTTTGGCGCAGCTCCCTCCGGATTCCTCTGTACAGCATTTCCGCTGATTTCTGTGATGTGCTGGATTCCATAACCGTGCTCGATCCCATTTGGGAATCGAGAAGCGGGTTGAAAAGGGAGCGCGGAGGAAAGGAGCGACATCGGTGGCTTCTCTACCGATTCTGCTCTCGAGGCAGCCGCGGCGATGAATGCGGTGAGGAGTTGTATCTTTCTAAGCTGTATTATTTATGTAGGTTGAATTTTTTTAGTAGTAGTAGCAATATTAAGCATATGAGAGCACTGCGTCTTTTGGGGGGGATGGTGGGGCAAGCGCGGGACTGGGTGACACTGTAGCAAGTGGGAAGAAGAGAGGAGTGATTTAGAGATTCGTTTGTCCTTTCACTTGGCTTCCCCCTTCTCCTCTTCCCCCCCCACTTTGAGGACTCACGTGATATTGGCAGGACTTCCAGTGAAAGTTGTCTGTATTCACTGACTTGGCACATAGCTGGGGTAGTGGATTCCAAAATAATTTTAAAGGTTCTAACTCTCTCGAAGAAACGTTTATTTCATTACGTGGGTGAATATTCGGGCAGTCCTAGATCACAGCACCAAAGTAAATCCTTACTTTGAAATATGCTGGTCTGTGCAGATAATAAATACAGATTTATGAATCATGCATTGAGTTCAGCCTTTACCTGTGGGCTGTTGAGTAAAAAGCAGCTGGCTGAGTTCACACATTCTGGATTATATATTGTGGTTTACAGAAGAAAATGGTTAGGTTCATACAACAGGCTAAGCCCAAATCAAATTATAATAGACTAGAACGTGGTAGAGGGCAGAATTTGAATTGAATGCACCCACAGGACACTCCTTACTCTGTATTAAAAAAAAATCAGAAAAGGCTTTAACTTGAAAATAGTTTCAAGGTAAAGTAATGGTTACCTTCTGATCATTAATTTATTAAGCTGTAGAAGGGTTTCTTTGGCATACATTAACAATCCTGTGTATCTGCTTTCTCATTTTCTTTATTTGTAGTGTAATTTGGATTATAACATATATATTCTGACTATGAAGGTAACCTATCTTGACTTCCAACAATAAACAACTTTAAGTACCCAGATCATAAAAGTAACACTAATTAAAATGATAATTAGCCAATGTGAAACAGCTGTCACTAATTCTTAAAAGTTGTCACAGAAGTTACACTACTCCGTATCTGCTTGGAAGCAAGAAAAGAAGGAGTTAGTTAGTACTGCCCACATAAGGAAGCTGTTTCAAACTTTCCCTTGTTTCTGAAGAATAGAATACCCTCTCAAGGCCTGGATTGAAAAAGGAAATTCAAAAGCTGAACAATATTTGAAGAAAAGTTCATACAGAAGAGGTAATTCCTGTGAAATTCTGATTTAGACCTCCTAGAACAGAAGCAGTCAATGCTCTGTCTTGTTAGACATATTGATACCTTCCATGGTATATGTTGTGTTGTTTGCTCCACTTGACTCCTAGGATGTTTGAAAGAGTTTTTTTAGAGTTTAAAAAATTGGAACTGGGTAATTCAAGAACTGACTTTTATTTCTAGCAATGCTCCTGAGCCCTGTTGGGAGGCTTAAAAAATAAACAGGATTGGTAGAGAAAAGAAACATACTACTATAATAAGAACTGGTAATACTTGTTGGAAACTTCTTAAAGCAATGCATCTTTTGGGAGGCATATGTGGTCTTTGTTGCACAGTCCTGGGAAAAGACGGTATTCCTGACATATGTAGGTCCACCTACATTATAAAACACAGTTTTACTTTCAATCTGTCTCTTGGCTTGATCTTAATAGACTATTGTCACTTGGGGTAATTAGGAACATCCTAGAAGGCTGGAGGCTGGATATGTTGTCGCTGGCCATGCTTAGCCAACCATTTTGTGAGAATACCTTTAACATTCAGAGGTTTATTGAAGATTGAACATTGACTTTGCATTAGGAAGTTGTGGGATAGGGCTACTGACCTTTTAAACCATAGTTTATGGTGCATGAAACAAGATCTTGAATATATTTTCTTAAGATACTAAAAACAATTCCTGATTTAAAAAAAGTAACCAAACTTTGTTCTCAGAATATAAGCTGCTACCAAGAACTGATTGTCTGATACTGTAATTTACTGTCACAAATTAATGTTTGAAATTAAATGCCTCTTATAGCAGTGCTGGAAAGGTATAAAGGGTCTATTCCTATTTATGTAGTCCTCTCTATAAATCATGTGAAGGCAGTTTTATGAAAAACATTGAGGATTTTGTATGACTTTGCTTAATAGAGAGATTAAGGGTTCTGGTTCTTTAACAGCTTGTTTAAGTCAGATCTCCACTGCAGAACAGTGACTTCATTAGTAAATCTTATCTGAATCTACTCAGTATGATTATTTTTAATATATCGGAATATATTAAAATAATATGAATTCATATTATTCATAGTTATTCTTTTTCATTTTTATGAAATAAAAAGTAAACCAAAAATGTGGCATTTTGGGAATATATTTCTCCTAAAATTATAGGATTATTTTTCTTGAAGATGAAACAACTGCATTGATATACTTGCAACACTCTGTCTTCTCAGTCCTCATTGTCTCTTCATACAAGAGACAAAATATGGGCATCTGCAAACACTGTAATTCTCAAAGACTACTGTTAAGAGCATTTTTAGGATTTATCATTTTAAATGTAAGTTTTCTTAAAAACATACTTGACTCTTGATAATTTTCATGTGATGTCCTTAGAAGTTTTCTTCATAGCAATATATGGAAATGGTTTACAGGTTCCTTTTTAAAATATGTTTGTATAAATCTTCTAGCAATTGTGAAATATAGTAAAACAAATGGAAAGCAAAATGATTCAAATCTAAGATATTATGAAGCACTGGTGAGGGAAGGACAAAGAGTACTAATGGGCAGCTAGAAAGTGAGAATTAAAGTTGGAAAACTCTATTCCATATGCTGCAGTTATATGGTTTTCCTTAGTTATGCCCTTCTGCACCTTTTCCTTTAATTGTGTCTAAAGTTCCAGTAGTATTGGCTGATGTCTTTGTATATTCTCATTAATCAAGGTCATGATTTGTAGCAAAATTGCAAAAAATGCAAACTTTCTTAAAAAGACAGCTGGACTTTTATTATTAAATGTAACTCGAAAAATATTTCGACTCCTATCCAGAGCCTTTTTCAGTTCCATGTGAAAAAAGGGATGGTGGGAAATACAGATGTTTCTCAAAAGAAGGGGAAGGATACAGGTTACACAGGCAGGTTTCACATAACAACCTAAAGGGAGTGATAGGTGAGCAATAAAGATCTTCTGATAAACATTTCTTTTTGGAACCTTTTGGGAAAAGGTTTTTGGAACCTTTAAGTATTCTGTGACTTCTAAACATGTTTCCTCAGTTTTGCTTTGATTTTTATTCTACAGGAAATTCTGTGCTCTCTGTCATGCTTAATGGTTGTTTGCATACATGCTAAGATATCTATATGTTCCTTAGCAGTTCCACCATATGTGGGAAACTATTTGGGGCCAAATTAATCATCTATTTAGTACAGTACATTTCATATTAACTGGTAGAGTCTCAAGCAGGAGATTAAACCTGAGAGCTTCTGCAGAGCATTGCTACTGCTTAGTCATTCTCTTACAAACCTTAAGAACAATTATTTGATGAATAACACAGCATCGATCATATAACACTTTTATGTGCCTGATAATATATAGAAGCATGTAAGACCAAAAGACCAATTGTTTTAAAGAAGAGATCTTGTTTTTTTTTGTTTTTAAAGCATTTTCCCATTGAGTCTATCATGTATATCACGCTGGCATTTTTAATATTGTCTTGCACTCTGCAGAGTTGGAATGTACTTAAAGATTACGAAGTCTTGTAGCTTTCACACATCCCTTCCCATTGCCTCTACATTCCTATTATTTAAAAAAAAATGTTAGGCTGCTGCTTGTACAGAATTAGTTTGTGTCCTTTTTGCAGAGAAATATATATATATATAATGAATTTCTTGTTCTCTGTCCTTCCATGACCTTTCCATGAACCTTTTATCAGATACTACATAGTGACTGAACAACAACACAGTGCAAATAATTCTTCTGGTGCAAAGGAGATAAAATATGTTGAACTTAACAATTTGTACTGACTATAGAAAGGCTGTGTGTGGGATTTGTTTCTTACTCTAAACTTAAGAGATTTGTTCCAACTGGATTTTAAATTGCAGGTTTCCTATTTCATCTATCCTGATGATCTTGGGATATGCTAGAATTCATCTGGAAATAAATGGCCAACATATCTGAAGCATACTGCAGTAGTTTGGGAAATGCTGAACTTGCTTCTCTGCCTGATAAAATTTAAATGGGCATTCTTGTGATTGAAACACACTTTTCAGCTAATATTAACATTTGTTCCTGCAGTGGAGAGTAGTGACAATATAATTTTAACAAAACTGTAACCAAGACTTGGTCAAATGATTCAATTCAGGAATGGGCAACTAAGGCTATATGCTTTAGCTCTAATTTGCAAACATTTTTAAAGAGATTAGTTCAGAACTTCTGTAAGGATGTGAAGACAGGAAAGAATTGGAGGTAAGAAAGAAGGGATTAAAATGTGAAAAAACAGATAAGTGCTCCACCCAATTTGGATCTGGGCATATTTTCTTATTGCATATTTAGTACAATATCCTCCTGTAATGGTATGTGGGAATGACCTTGGGACAAGAGGGAGAGCCATAGACTCGACAACCAGCATGTAAATTTATCTCAGTCCACAGAAGGGGGGGGCACGTGGGAAGTCTTTAAGACAGGTCTCTCCCTAATTTTTGGGAAATGAGAGGAGGGAAGAAAACCTTTCAGTCTTGCAAGATTCTGTTAATGTAATCTTATAATATAATTGGAGCTGGTATTCATTATTGTGCTTGTTTGAAATGCTGAAGGGCTAACACAGATAAACTTCAACAAAAGTCACAAAATAATTGCCCGGCCTCATTTTATGCAGAGTTCTAACCCTTGCAAAAAAAAAAAGCTATCAATATATTCTTAAAGCGAATCACTCTGATACTAAAAGTTACTTGTGTATGCCTTTGAGTCAGTAATGACTCTTGGCAACTGCCTGGACAAGTCCTTGTAGTTTTCCTGGCAAGATTTTAGAAGTGATTTGCCATAGCCTCCTTCCTAGGGCTGTGAGAAAGGGACTGACCCAGAGTCACTCAGTTGGCTTTGTGTAGTCTCCCATTTTCTAGCCTGATTCCTTAACCACTGTACACCAAACTGGCTTTCAGAGGTGAAATACTTGTTTAAAAAAAGTCTTCACTATGTACTTAAATTATCTGAGCATTGTACTCAACACAGTTTACTAGGTTCACTTAGATCTAAACTAGCCACATGGCTTTAAATTCTACAAGATACCAACATAATGATGAATGGTTGTTGTTTTGGTTCAGAGTACTGTGTGAACCCACCGGTAGGAGTGAGTTTTAAGTTGATGTGTTAGCTTTGGGGAATGGCTTCAGGAACAAAGTCTTTAGCAGCATTGCCTATCATAATTAGGACTCTGAAGCAACAAGAGATGCAGAAGGAAGAGTTGAGAACAGGCATGTTGGAAATAAGTATGGAAACATGCTTAAATATGTTTGGAAACTGGGAGTAAAACTCCATATTTTAGCTCTTGGTCTTGCCTGACTAAGGTGGTGAATTTCCTTCCCTTAGTGCTGAAGATAGTGAAAAAGTCCAGTGAAGAGCAAGAGACTTGGTCAAAAAATAATTTGGTTTAAACAACATGCTAATCATGCTTTCCTTAGCTATTTTGGAATAAACTACAAGTGGATGAACTATTGTTAGTCCAAACAAACCCTAGACAGTATCATGTAGGAACCAAACCACTGGGATTAGAAAACCATGGTGCTGAGTGGACAACCACAAAATGTTCTCTGTTCGTGGTTTTCTGTATTTTTTCAGATCTAGTAGCTTTACTTAGTACAATCATACCCTGAAAATTGCAATGTAAAGCAAGGTTTCTCACCCTCAGCCACTTTAAGATGTGGCTACATGTTGGCTGGGGAATTTTGGGAGTTGATGCCCTACATATCTTAAAGCTGCTACAGCTGAGAAACTCTGGTGTAAAGTACTTTCAGAAGAAATGTTTTCCAAAATAAATGACTTTAGAATTGCAGCCTGCTCAGAAGTCACCAGTTGAATTTCCTATAGCACAGAGTTTGTCTGTGTTAGGTTTACTATTATTGGAAAGTGCAATTTATTTAACGAGAATCAATCTGGTAATTCTCCTTAACATGGAACTGCAGTCACATTGAATAACCTATGATTTTTTTTCTGGCAGACAAAGTTGAATGCTGTTTATAGTTAGATTATAAATAACTTGAGAGGGAGGAGAAAACATCCAAATTAAGAGACAGTAGTCTGTTTCAAAAAAGAGAGAAAGCACTGACAACTATATACTACCCATATATTATTTATTTTAAATGTTCTACTATCTTTCCTACCTTTTTTTTCTATGTGAATAACTGTGGTGAAGGTCAATTTTCCCATCCTCCAAGGATTGTGAGTAACTTTAGTTGTAGGAGATCAGGGGAACATAACAAGTACAGTACTTCTGCCTTGAGAAGCCTGGGATTTTTCTTCTTTCAAAGGCCAGTGCTGTGGTGTTTTGTTTGCTTTTTTAGAGAAGTGCCATAATGCAGCAGTGTGAATACTGACTGCAGTGCTTTCCTCTGGAAGGGTGCTTTGTCTGTCTTTCCTCTGTTGTAAAGCTTGCAATGACAAAACTGAGAGGGAAGCAGCAAGTAGGTGATTATTCATCTCCTTTAAAAATAGCTCAACTTGTTAAAAGGGCCTCTGTTTTAATAAGAAGTGGTACTTCAGTATTAATTCCTTCTTCTCCTCCTTGTTAAACATTGGATAATACCCAACTGGATACCATTGCCAAACTGCTCTGGCTGCCAGTTTGCTTACATATTCAGTTCAAGATGTTGGTTCTTACCTTTAAAGCCCTGCATGGAATGGGTCCAGGCTATGAGGCACCATCACCCTAATGAGACTGGCCGACCCCACCCAGGCTGGCAAAGAGGCATGTTGCAGATCATGTCAGTCAAGGAATTCCAGCTGGCAGGGTTCAGGAGAAAACCATTTTCTGCCAAGGCTCCCATTCTGTGGCATTCCCCCCCCCCAAGGTGAGATCCGCACCCACCCTTCTGGCCTTCTGAAAAGGCCTGAAGACCTGGTTCTGCTGCCTGGCTTGGGGGCCCAGTGGGGGCATATCATCTTGGACATATTAACAGACTAAAATAATTGCACCTCCCCATGTTTATCTTGCTCCCTTCCCATTTTGTTAATTTTAATTCAATTGTAATATTAATATTTATTGCTTTAACGCTAATAGTTTTATTTTGATTGTAAGTGCCTAGAGGGATGTGGTGGCCGAGTGGTTAAGATGCTGGGCTTATCAGCCAGAAGATCCACAGCCTGAGTTTGAGACCCAGGTGCCACATAACAGGGTGAGCTCCCATTACTTGCTCCAGCTCCTGCCAACCTAGCAGTTCGAAAGCTGCAAAATGTAAAAATGCAAGTAGATAAATAGATACCACTTCAGTGGGAAGGTAACAATGTTCTGTGCATCTTGGCATATAGTCATGCCAGCTACATCACCACGGAAGAGTCTTCAGATAACGCTGGCTCTTCAGCTATGAAACGGAGATGAGCATCGCCTCCTAGAGTTGACATGACTGGCAAGGAAAACCTTTACCTTTTACTGTAAGCTGCCTAGAGTTGCTTTTGCAAAACTGGCAGCATGATTTACATACAATATGTTATTCTGAGCTAGGTAAGGATCCTAGCATGTTTAATTGCCAAAGTATAATGTATCTATCAGTCACAGATTTCAGTGGGGTAGAAGTAGAGCTCCCTTGGCCCCAAGGCAAACATTTTGATAAGGTTCCCTATCCCAACATTAGTCATCATTTAAAGAGCTAGTAGCTTGATGTAGGTGAGCATGCTATTCTGTGACTGGAACTTGGACACATGTATTGCTCCCAGAGGTGAGTGGCACCTGCAGGGGGACTCAGTGTGTTGTACTGAGGCTGAGCATTGCTGGCAGATTGAAGTACTAACAAAGCTATCAGACCTTGGCTGCAGGAATCCGGACCACCATTAGACATCGCAGAGTGTAGCAGAGTTTTCTGTATATTTTCATTACCATCAGAATGCGCTTCTGATTAGAAAGGGTTGACTGTGGAAAAAAGGAAACATAAGGTTATGTTGTAACCTTAGAGGAGGTAGCATGGCAGTATACTTGTTAACTGCTGTTAAGATTGGAAGCTGCTTCTTTGTAACCTCTCCTATCCTTTACCTTTATTTTAACTTTAACTTTTCTTATTTTTCTATATTTCCCTTTTTCTTTTAAAGTATGCATTTTTATTTTTTTAAAAGTTTCTTTAATAAACATTTTAAAAAAGAATGCACTGTTGTCTATCATGCTCATTCCCAGCCCACTTCTCCAAGCTGCCTGGACCAAGGCTTATGTTCCTCTCTTAGAAGTGCACACTGACCCCACATTCAACCATAATCAAGTTTATTTTTAATGACTGAGGCCCCAACTGGGCCTCCCTTTGTCTGCAAACCCCAAGAAAGTCACACTCCTGGCTATATTTCTGACACTGGATTTGGAATGTATGCATTCCATACACGCACACAGTATTGCATTTTGTTTTGTCTTTTTTATGTTAATTGGTTGAGTTTATCCTGTGATCCTTTGGCCGTTGATCATTTACATAATAAAATTAAATCTTAGAAATTTTAAACTTGTCTCTTTCCCATCCCGCCAAAAGAAGAGGGCATATGTTAATGTCTTCAAAACATTAGGTAATGGAGTTTTGAAAAACTTCAAAAATGGCAACTTATACTTACATGGTATCTGCTTTTTTTTTGTCAGATTTATAAAATACTGTAACTCTGAACTTGTATATAAATGGAAGATTGGACTGTGAACAACTCTACCATACAAAAATATATAGAAGTATTGTAGATGGATATAAAATTAAGGAAGTACTATACCATTAAAGAATGATTATTTTGCATTTCCAAAGCTATAACTTTCTATATTTCTGCTACCATAAGCTTTAGTAGAACTGTTTAAAATAATTAATATGATGGAATGGTTTCTACACTTCTGAAAGATCTTGGCTATTAAAGAAAAGCTAAATGGACAGCTACAGTGTAAGAACAGGAAGGAATCTGTTACAATTGTGTATATCATCAAACAGTGATGTGTGGATGTAGCTGTTAGCTCACCTTAAGAGAAGGCAAGGTTGGAACTAGACCAGCAATGGAGTAAAACATTTGTTTAAAGAACAATTCATTTGACTACAGTGATTCATTTGGCTATAGCAGAATGAGTCAGAGCTTATTATTTCCACAGTTATGAGTTGTGGATCTGCTGGCTACATGCCTATCTATGTCAGTTGGGAGCGTGTATTTGCACATACTGCCTTCCCAATGTGGTGTCCTCCAGATGCTTTAGGCTGTATCTTCTATTATTTCCAGTCAATACTCTCAAGGATCACAGTGGTGGTGGTTGTCCAGCATATCTGAAAGGAGAATGTGGATGTGAAGAATCTAGTCGTAATAGAAATATCAGAATAAGAAGAAATGATTCAAACAAATAATGGATTGTACTAGAATTGCCAGAAATGTTTCCGTAGTGGAACAATTATTGGGAAACCTCAAATGATTCAAGGCATTCCAATTAAAATGCCAATCCAATAGAAGAGAATATCTGTGCCTCGGGTTTAACTGTGGAATCCTTGGTGCTCTCTGAACTTGCTTGCTTGCTTGTGGATATTTCAATACCCAACTAGGTAACTTGAGTACTAGTGAGTTTGCTCTATTTTTTTGTTTGCTTTTTGTATTTATACTGTAGCTTGTCCTGCCCATATTGGTGGGGATGTGTTTTTGTCTTTGGTAGTACCTTGATTAAGGTATCGTTTTCTGTTTGATTTGTTTGTTTAGTGTTAATCCCTATTTATCTGGTTGTTGGCTGTTGGAGTTGGATGTGTTTTGTTCTTTTTCTTTCTTGGCTTTTTAGTGTGTCTTTCGACTGGTATGTAAATGTATTTTATCTGGATGTGACTACAGGTGGCTGATTGGTTTGAATGTCAAGCTTTCAAGAATTCCAGGAATTCCCCAGCAGAGATTTTATATACATGTGTGTGTGTATCGTGTATGTACGATCATATATACATACACACCTTCTCCTGAAGATCTAGGTATACTTCAACGCTGTGAACCTTCTCTTTCAGACCAATGCAGTGCAAAACAAATTGCATTCTTACGGTTAAGACAGAGCATTACAGAATATTGTACATATTTGGATGAAAACAGAAATTCCTACTGCAGATCTGTGGGTTAATTTGGCAATGCCAAAGTACAATACTGTCTCTCACATAAGTAGGGCAGAGGAACTAAGGACAGCGCTGTCAGGTTTATAGTCACGATACTATTCTGAATGAAACTCTTCTGAATGGATTGGTAAGTTGTTTGTGAATAAGGTGAAGGTTAACTATGAAGTATTAGTGATATGAAGTGTATGTACAGAACTTATCTTCTCTTTCAAGAAGATAGATCATTTATCCAGCTGAAGTTTAATAGTGGGGAGGACTATTGCCTCACTGATGGTTTGACTTATTGAATTGTAGGGAGACAGTAATCAGAGATGATTTCTCTTTGTCCTCTCCTTTCAGCACACACCAAAAGTTTTCTAAATCTCTGTTAACTTTTTTTTAACCTAAAATAGCACTCCTCATCCTTATCTCCTCTGGATTTGTTGATCGTCCTATGCCAGCTGAAGATGTTGGCAACTTTAATTCAGTACCTTTGAGGATTCTGGGTTGGGGAATTGCTGAGAGGTGTTTGGAAATATTGTTTACATTTATTGTATTATATTCTGATTAAGGCAAAGGGAGAAAGGTACTTGTTAATTATAATTGCTAGTGTAGTTCTGAGTTTTTGCTTTAGTACATTTCTGATTTTTTAGAAAGTCTGCTTAAATGCATTATGTAGCTGGGCCATAGAAAGAAACAAATATCTGAACTGATCAGAAATTTGGCAGTTTTCCATCAGCTTCCCTCCAACTGGAATTCTTTGCATAGTTCACATGCTGAATAAAATAATACACAATCAGATTCCCAAAATTAATTTCATAGCTTCTTTAAGCATTTTATTTATCTATCTGTTTGAGTCCAAGGAGGGCTGACCTATTTTCAGCATATATACTTTGAAGCATCTCCCCAGAGAATCTTGCTTTTAGGTGTACGTGTGATTACACCAAGGTGATAGTATAACAAACTCCTTAAAAACAGCAAGGAATTTCTGAATCTTGGCAAATCAGCACATCACTCGGGGAAGCTGATGACGGCTGGTTTGAAATACTGGTCTGCTCTGTGCAGGTGTTCCTGATAGGAGGGTCAAAAGCAAACACTTGAGCCTGTATTCAGAAGCAAATAATGTTTGATCTTCTCCACAGCCTGTGGCTTGGCCCTTAAAACTATACTCTTGGGGAACAATGGTAATCCAGACACAGATCAACATGTTTTTTATCCAAGCAGCTTTTAAATACATCTGCGGACCAGAGACAAATACCTTTTTCTTTACCCTCCAATGTTTCTGATCATTGTTAACAATCATAGGAATAGGATTCCACTATGAGATTTATAATGTAAACCCCAAAATAGGATTAGCATGGGGCGGGGACATGGAGAAAAACATCAAAGCCACCCTTGTGATTGAGCTAGTTTGGTCTATTGGTTAGGAGGCCAGGATAGAAACCAAAGACTGAGTTTTAATCCTGCCTTAGGCCTGAAAGCCGGCTTGGTGACTTAGGGCCATTCATTCTCTCTCAGCCCAGCACACCTCACAGGGGGGTGGTTGTGGGGAAAACAGTAGGAAGGTATGTTCACTGCCTTGAATTATTCATAAAAATAATAAAGCCGGAATATAAATAAAAATTAACAAATGAGGTATCCACTTTACACTGATGCCTTCATATGCTATAAGACTGATTATTCCTGTCTTATTCCAGGTCTGTGTATGATCTGTGATAAGCTAACAACATAAAACTACATGCAAAACTATTGTACTGTACAGTATTGATATATTTTATGGGATTTATGTTTCGCCGTTAAGTGACTCCGGCGATGATTATTTTTGGAAGCTGCCTGGAGCAACTTGGAAGCAAGCTGTCGATAAATAATTCAAACTGAAACTCAGGAGAGTCAATAATGCTGATTTTTGTTCAGTAACCAAGTGCACCTCACTCCCAAAGTGTGGCAGGTAACACATTCCTGAGTTGTGTACCTCCCCGGTCTCTTCCTATACCAGCAGGAGTTGGAGATCATTTAGTGTGACAGACAGAACTGCCTCTATCACAGCTGTTCATGTTTTGATGCCTTTTCATGTTGCTCTGCATAGGAATTCTGGGAGTAAAAGTCTAAAACATCTGGATAGATCATATTCTTTCTCCTTGGTTCCAGTGGGCTCTGGAAAGGGAGACAGAAGGTGGCAAGGAGAAATAGAAAGACAAGCAAAAAGCCCAGGATTGAATTATGGATGAACTTTCAATTTTCTGCACAAGTCATGCCAAGTACCATTTTTGTGGATTATTGATTTACAACAAAGAATAATAATTTACTTCTGGGTTAAGCTGGCAAGCCAGTTATTCATCTTATTATTTCAGAAGACTCTTCATTTTTTTCTACTGTGCTTTTGTAGGCCTGCCACATCCTCTTTGACAATTCTTACTCTGTGCTGCCCTCTAGTGTTCTTTTGGATTTTTGTGGCACAGATATTATTCAGTCACTCAGTCGTGTCCAACTCTTTGCAACCCCAGGTTGTTGACATTACTCCCAGCAATCTTAATTCTGACTTTTCATTCATTGAGCCTATCATTTTGCATGATGTACTCTGCAAAAAAGTTAAATTAGAAGGTTGGCAACATACACCTTTATCATACTCCTTTCCCAGTTTTGGGCCAGTCTGTTGTTCCATGTCCAGTTCCAACTGTTACTTGTTGACCAGCAAAGAGGTTTCTCAGGAGACAAATAAGGTGGTCTGGAACTCCCATCTCTTAGAATTTGCCATAAAAGGTTATGATCCACACAATCAAAGGCTGTCAATGAAGCAGAAGTAGATGTTTTTTCTGGAACTCCCTCGCTTTCTCCATGATCCAGTGAATGTTGGCAATTTGATCTCTAGTTCCTCTGCCTCTTCGAAACCCAGCTTGTATTTCTGGTATTCTTGGTTCTCATACTGCTCAGTCCACATACTGTTCACATCTTAGCTTGTATTATTTTGAGCACACCCTTGCTAGTCTGTGAAATGTGCACAATTGTACCTATTTTGAACATTCTTTGGCATTGCCCTTCTTTGGAATTGGAACGTAAACTGATGTTTTCCAATCCTGTGGCTGCTGTTGTGTTTTTCAAATTTGCTGACATATAGAGTGCAGCACTTTAACAGCATCATCTTTCAGGATTTTAAATAGTTCAACTAGAATACTATCACCTCTACTAGCTTTGTTGTTAGCAATGTTTCCTAAGGCCCACTTCACACTCCAGGATGTCCAGCTCTAGGTCAGGACCACACCATCATGGTTATCAGGGACATTTAGATCTTTCTTGTATTGGTCTTCTGTATATTCTTGCCATCTCTTCTTAATCTCTTCTCCTTGTATTAGGTCCCTATCATTTTTGCCCCTTATCATGCCTGACTTGGCATGAAACCTTCCCTGGATATCTCAAATTTTCTTGAAGAGCTCTCTTGTCTTTCCCAGTCATTTGTTTTCTTCTATTTCTTTGCATTGCTCATTTAGGAAGAGCATCTTATCTCTCCTTGCTATTCTCTGGAAATCTTCATTCAGTTGAATATATTTTTCTGTTTCTCCTTGCCTTTCACTTTCCTTTTTTCTCAGTTTTTATAGCAGCTATCATTTAAAAGACAGTTCATATATTGTCCTAAGATGTGGCTTGTTTTAATTATAGTTTGAAGTACAGTATAGTTCTTTATTTTCTTCTGTAAGCCAGCCAGACTCTTGTGGAGTCAGGTGGCCTCTCAATTGTTAAATTAATTAAATTAAACCTGAGTAGCTTAATGTACACAATGACGTAAAAACAAGCTTCCAAATCCTGAATTATAGATTAAGGTAAAATGTGAATGAATATAGTCCCTTTCTCACTTCCCCAAATTTCCCCCCTCCTTCTTCCAATAGTAACAAAATGCCATATTGCCTATTGCTTAGGCAATATGAATGTGAATGAATATAGTCCCTTTCTCACTTCCCCAAATTTCCCCCCTCCTTCTTCCAATAGTAACAAAAAGCTACTATATTGCCTATTGCTTAGATAAGATCATTAGTGGTAATAAATGCAAATTGAGCATTATACAGCAAGAATAAAACAATGTAGAATATAGATCCACAGTTTAAAATCATCTCTTACTCTGGCAGTGAATCAGTATACTACTGATATCCCAGATTTTTAATTTTAGTGATATCCCAGATTTTTATTGATATCCCAGATTTTTTTAAACAGACAACACGTACATAAAACAACATCTTGGCAATGGGAGATTGTGGGAGTTAGCTTAAAGAGCTTTAAAGTTGAAAGCATGAAAGTCATTTATGGGAACTAAATTGATTTCCTAGTTTTTTACCATTTCCTGAAAGCACAGATCTATACATTCTCCTCAAATTATGCTTGACTTAATATCATCATGTTCATCTCCTAAACTTTGAATGTGATACTTACTGGCTCTTGTCTTAAAGGCTTGGGGTTTAAAACTTGTATCAATTGCTCTAAACAATAATTTTCTTATAACTTTATTGAGTATGTCAGGAATACAATGGTTTCAAAATATGGAGTATTTCCCTTCCCAGCCATGGCAGATAATTTACAGAACCAGGAGGAGAAGAAAAAATAAAGTTCCAGGTAGCGAGAGCTGCTTTTGTCTCAATGGGGAAATGATATAAGACTGATTGGCTACCCATTGCCCTGTAGAAAGGCAGAGATTGTTCTTGGACTTCTGACCACAGCATTTCTTTCTTCACCTGATCTTTGGCTTTCCTTCCCTCTTTTGCCTTGTCACTTCTCTGTGTATCAACTTTGCACAGTTTAAAACATGATAATGTTAGTTAGCATGTGGTGATTGTTATACGTTTATTGATTTAGAGAACACATATAAAGTTAATAGGTTTGATTTATGGAATGTTCTATGAAAATACAGAGTTGAATGTGAGTTGCTGATAATGACAAAAGTGATGTTTGATGGAAGTAAAGCACTGTGAGAGCAATTGAATCGTTTGTTTTGTTTGGATGTGTGTCAAGTTAGGCAGTTTTTGAGTTTTTGACATGCCAGTCCCAAAAAGGTTCACCATCACTGGTATAGACCGTATAGACTACAGAAGTATAGTACAGTCTAAGTATAGCCTGAATGCAAAGTGGCCGGTTAAGAAACAAATATGTTGAGTTAATTGGGTCATATGGCTCAGGATCAAAGTGCGATACAAATTTATGAAGGAAGAGTGAACAGATCATAAAGGGAGGGCAAGTCTGAGAAATTTGTGATGGATGGAATTAGATTCTCAAAAATGAAGAGTCTGGAGTTGAAAGAACAAACGTGGAGTGGTAGGTGAACATTGTGAAATCAAGGATGATTCACAAATATAGAAAGGTATAAAGTCTATAATGTTGCTGATGTAAACTGGTATTATCTATGATTCCTTTTCTTTTTCTTATCACTAATTCTTCTGATTAATTATTTCTGACCTCCTGTTGGTGCTTTGCATAACTATTTACACTAAATGGAAAGAATGTGATGGGTATGTAATCGCAACAAAAGTTTAAAAAACAGGCATCTGGATTGGATATTTTTTCTTTTTTTTTCAAGTAGAAGACGTTTCACCTTTTATCCAAAAGGCTTTTTTTTGAGAAAGCCTTTTGGATAAAA
>JANHZU010001509.1:185935-196248 GCA_032468055.1 Acrochordus granulatus | reverse complement strand
GGTCTACTACAAGATAAAGACATTCCTTACCAACAAATATTGAAAAAATACCCAAGAACTGAATCTCTGAATATCATTTCCACATATTATTAGCAATTAATTGTTGTTCAGTCGCTGAGTTGTGTCCAACATTTTGTGACTCCATGATCATGGCATACCTGTCCTCCCTGTCCTCCACTGTCTCCTGAAGCTTGCCCAAACCCATGCCCACCACACCAACAATGCTATCTAACCATGTCAACCTCTGCCATCCCCTTTTCCTTTTCCCTTCAGTCTTTCCCAGCATCATGGTCTTTTCCAATGAGTCTTCTCTTCACATTAGGTGGTCAAAGTATTTGAGCTTCAGCTTCACTATCTGTCCTTCCAATGAACAATCAGGATTGATTTCCTATAGAGTTGATTGGTTTGATCTCCTTGCAGTCCAAACGACTCCCAAGAATCTTCTCCAGCACCACAATTCGAAGGCATCAATTCTTCAGCATTCAGCCTTCCTTATAGTCCAACTCTCACAGCCATACATTACCTCTGGGACAACCCATTTTTAGTAATAATTTGTTGTTATTAATAATTTAATAATTAGGAATTAATACCTTGAGTTAGAGAATTCAGAGATGTGACTTGATATAAAATAGCTTCAGGTATTCCATGCTTTCCTACTTGAAGAAAAAAAATCTTTGTTATATTCTATTGGTTCCATTTTTAGCAATCAAATCTTTATGGACCCCACTTCTTTCATTTAATAGTTATCCAATGGGGATATAGGAGGTGCGGTGGCACAGCAGTTTAATGACACTAGTTGTGTTGACCAGAAATGGCTGGCACTCTGGCGGTTCGAGCCATAGCACCGCAGGACGGGGTAAGTTCCTGTCACTTGCCTCCAGCTCCTGCTCCAGCTCCTTCAGCAGTTTGAAAGCACGTAAAAATGCAATTAGATAAGTGGGTACTCCTTCAGGGGAAGCCAGCCGGCAGCGACAGGAGCAGCGAGTTGGAAGCTGGACTTGCCTGTCCCAGGGGCAGAACAGGAACTATGGAGGATGCCCTGGATGTGAACATCGCCAGCCAGTGGGGGGGTCATACAATTGTAATAATGTATGAAGCTTGTAAGCCTCCAAGAGTCTTCAGAGATTGGCGGCATAGCGATATGTAAAATAAATAAGTAACTTGGGGCCACATTATTTGAAGGACCATATTTTCCCAATTACATTTAAAGTAGGAAGGCAAGGTATAATATAGGGTCCTTCTGTTAAGGAAGTCCATCTGGTGGGACCAAGAAGAAGGGCCTTTCCATTGTGGTTCCCTTCCTGTGGAACATTATCCCTGTGGAGATAAGACTGGCTCCTTCCTTGATACTCTTTTGAAAGACCCTGAAAGCATCATTTTGCAATGGGCCTCAGGACCCTAGGGTGATATGGAGTCAATCAACTGGTTTATTTGATTGTTGTCAGCATAGGAGATGAGGGTTTATTTGGTTTGGTATTTGGTCTTTTCTTCTGTAAGCCATCTAGAGTCACATGAGTTGGACAGCTATATAAATGTACTTAAATCATTGTTTCACCGCTGTTTGGCACAGGTATGTGTAAAACAGCTGCCCACTATTCTTAACTACTGGCCATGTGATCTTGAACTGCTAAACACTGGAATTCAGTAATATCTGGAGAGCCTTGAGTTCCCCATCCTTAGTCTTGCTCAGGTTCCTACCAGTTTTACCAAGAATGGGTTGGAATTTAAAAGCACCGATTTTAGCACAAGCTGCCTCCCACGCTGGCTTTTACAGAACTAACTGGAGATGGAAAATATTGTTTCTTGGTAGTCACAAATGTGATGCTTCCAAATTTTTCTTTTGATGTTTGCTCCATGTGGAAGCTGTAATTTGTAAAGGTGACAGATGATGGTAGTCTTTGCCTGTGGTAACTTTGTCAAATAACAAATATTCTTTGGTTAAACAGTGAGGCAGAGCTGTTTATGTAGAGCTGGCTTTGACCCTTGTAAATTCATCTTATGTACTTTTTAAACTTACATGCCAACATGATCTTATATAAATATTATTATGTACAACCCCATAATTATCTGCTTGGGAAATGCACTGTGTTTGTAATCTGAAAACAACAACAGGATATGTTTAAAAATGTTTTTTTTTTAATTTGCCATCATTCACCCGTGGTTAACCAAATGAAACAAAAGCTTTTGTGAGCCACAAACTGGTGAAATCACAAAAAAGTTTTCTCAAAAGGCAACTGGACTTCTTTGGTTTTTCTATTGAAAACATTTCACTTCCCATCTAAGAAGCTTATTCAGTTCAAACTAACTGGTGGGGGATGGCAGGAATTTATATTTTCTCTCTTAGCAGAGAAATTCCTGCCATTCTTCACCACTTGGTTTGAACTGAAGAAGCTTCTTGAATGGGAAGCAAAACATCTTCAATGGAAAAACCAAAAAAGTCCAGTTGCCTTTTGAGAACTGTTTTGCAATAATTATGACTTGGATGACTGAGAATCTCCATAAACATTTCTCTGGTGAAAGTTTACAAATTTGAAAGCCTACATGTTACCCTTTAACAACACATGTAACCTTTGAAATTTCCAAAATTGTCAGCTCAGATTGAGAAATGGGCAAGCATTCTTAGATCCCAATCAAATTCTTTCCAATGCTGGGGAGTTTGTGGCTCTCCAGATGCTGATAAACTACAATGTACAGTGTCTCCAGCCTGCATAGCCTATGGTAGTGTATCTCACCCTTGACAAATTGAAGACACATGGACTTCAACTCCCAGAATTTCCCAGCTAGAATCTTTCAGCTGGCAAGGTTGAGAAACACAGTGAGGGATGCTTAGAGCTGTAGTTCAAAAACATCTGGAAACTGGTAGGTTTTTCTGTCCTATCACTCTACTAATTGGCCAATCTATTTAAAAGGCAAAAACAGATATGGAGGAAATAAAGAATTATGTGATTGGAACAGCGTTTTAAATTTCAGAGTAGAAGGATTTTATTTTCACCCAGAAAATAAACTGAGCTACTTTGTGATCTTGAAGGAAGTGACTTGGCAGTAAACTTATTTGGCTTATTTTGAGCCAAAGCCAATATGAGCCATGGGAACAGATTGTTCACATCTTATGAAACACAACATTAGTTCCTTTCTTTGTATCTTGTAATACTTTGGATGTTAATGCTTAACCTCCCTCTCCCCTCTACAGCCTCACCCCACATGTTAATTTCCTTGTTAACTTTCAGGAGTGAAAGGGAAATTTCTATGAATTTCCACAGAATATCTTGCTGTCATGACTGAGTAAGTCAACGAAGTGAAGTGTCGTGACGGTGCTACATGCTTAAAATAAATTTTCTGTAATTCACCTTAGCCATTTTTCTTCTCCACTTTCAAACTTTCATTAAGGCTATTGGCTGTGATCACAGTGTTGCCATATCCAAGTAACAGTACAGATTCTGTTCAAACAAAATTGGGAAAGGTATCTTTTTTTCTTCCTCTACCCCCACAGAGACTTTTCCTCTGAAAATCTGGATAATATTTAAAAACACTAGAAAGCATTAATTTCCCCCCTTCCCTCTGATGAAATATTTACCCTAAAATGATAAAAGCAGTAAGGCAAAGGTACTTAAATATTAATATTCTTTATTCTTCCAGAAAGGTTTCCAAAAATTTGTAGTAGGATGAAAAGTACTGTACGCTGAGGATCAGCATGGGAAAACTAAAAGAAACTTATCTCTCACTGGGCAAGCAATCAGTTTTCAGAATTGAAAATCTATTAAGAGGATAAATAATGAGGTTTTACCCTATACGAAGTAAAAAAATGCTGATAGTCTGATTGCTCAGAAATTATGACTGAATAGACAATATGAAAAGGGAAAATTTTTATGCAGTGAATACTCTTGTTATTTCCTGTTTTCCTTGGCTCTTTTTCTAAAAATGTGAACAGATGGAAGCGTCTAAAGCCAAAAGATAGCTCTGTTTTATTATTACATTGGTGGTTTCTTCTGTCTTTAACTTTTTTCCCTGAAATATTTTTAACATGAAAATATTGAGATGCTAGCTTTGTAAAAACTTTGCATTCTGCAGTTCCTTTTCTAACCTAAATTTAAATAGTGTTAAATAAATTCAATTAGTAAACTATTTGAAACTAAATTATAACTAAAACTAAGCCAAACTAAATTATAGTTTTGCATATAATAAATACAGTGATGATTTTATGGATATACATAATGCATTTTGTGTTCTTAAAATAGCAAAGTAAACTTAGAAAAATACATTTCAATTATTCCCAGTTCTTTTTTCCTCCATAGTTCAATACTTCTCCAAAATTTCCTTCTCTGAGCCTCTGAAGTATAATTGTGAAGACAGTTAAATTTTTCTTCTGCTGTTTCCTCTTCTCAGAACCTGAGAAATGTGCACAATTCCTCTCATTCTTTCCTCTTGCTCTTGCATTATTTATCTTATGAAAGAGGTAGATGGTTGAGTCTGAGTTTGCAGAATTTTAATTTAGAGAGAAAAAGATGCCTTGGAACATGGCGTAACAACTTTCTTTCGTGACAGCTGCTTGTTGGTGCTGTTGAATTTATGGTAAAGTGCCATCAAATAAGTCCTTAAATTAAAATTTCCAATCTGAGGAAAGCCAGTATAGAAAATCTGGCCCTGCTCTGTCCATTGACTTTAAATCCCAACATGCCTTCATTTGATGAACAAATCCATCGGATTTGATCCCTAATTAGAAATACAGTGAAAAGTGGGACTGCTTCAGAGAGCAGGTACCTTGATCCCATGGGTCTTCCCTTGCTTTGGTATCACTGCTGTTGTCCAGATTGTTCGTTGTGTGCTGTGCTGCAAAGTTGGTAAGGGTGTGCTTGCTCGCTCCATGCAGAGGTCTCAAGTCCAGATTGACCTTCTCCCCTGGCTATTCAGTAGCACTGTTCAGTGTTTTGGATTTGATTCCAAGAAGGGCTTCTGAACAGTTGCATGCTTTCCCCAGCACTGTACTCCCATGACTCACTTGGCCATGGCTTTTGGGATAAGGGCTATGCTTGCTTCTTTAGGTGCTTCAAAGTATCTTTTGGGGACTGACAAGTATTTCATTGCCCTACTTTTCAGCACTAAGATGGATAAGTACTTAGATTATGCTGCTGACATTTAACACCTTCCTATTGCTCTATAGCCTGGCTGAAGAACAGGTATGGATCCCCCAATCTCCAGATCAAAAGTCAAGGAAAGAAGCAAATCAATGACTTCTTCCTTCTCTTGTGAATACAAACGTCTTTTTTTCTAGAGGAGGAAGAAATACATTCTTATCCTTTCCTTTGAGTGTTATTTTTGCACAGTTTCTCTGAGCAGGAGTTGTAAATTTATAATGTACAGAAGACTTCCTATTACGTAGCTTTTAAAGTAGTAATATTAGAAGAATGTCCTGGGTTCAAATCAGGCAGGGTCATCTTAAAGGAACACACCCACTGCCCAGTTTCTGGAAGCAGATTTTATTCTGAAAGCATGACAGGCAATCACAGCTTTTGAGGTAGCTACAAATTGGGGTCAAAAGGCAGGTGATATTTCTAGGAACTTCATTTTAGGTAAATAAATGCTTCCCCTTCATATATGCAGAGATGATTTATCTAGTCTATTTTCACTGAGTACAAGTTCTCACTGTTTGCATGTTAAGTTGTGTATATTCAGGAAGTTCTATAATTTTCTCATTTGCAGGAATGTTGTGCATTTTCTTAAAAGGTTTTATTTTGATTTTATTCTCTACATCTTGAATTAGTTTCAGTCTGGTGGCTTGGCTTGTGTGATCTTTTGTAACAATGTATTTATCTCCTTTTCCTTTGCTCTGGTTTCTTTGTTACTCGTTAATAGGGGAGTTTGAGTGATTTAGAAGCATTGTGGAATGAATTTATGTTTTTTCATATATAGGAAATCAATTTATTTCAAATTATTCTCACAGTAATGTTAGCTATTCTTTAGATCATGGGGAAAATGTTATTTTGGGGGAGAGTTGTATATTTTCCCCATTTTTTCCAGTGTCTTCAAATTATTAGTCAAATTTTTGAATTCTATTGTGGATGAAATAGTTGCCACCAGTTTGAGCCAACTGTGGCCCACACTTGAGTATGTATAGCTGGCCAGTGTTGCTTATCCTGTTTAAAATTAATTTCATATTTGCAACATAATTGATGTGTGGCCAAATGTGATTTACCAAGGTCATACTGAAGCAGAATTTGGCTTGTGTAAATCCTGAGAATTATCAATACTTTTTTTTAGAAAAGAGTCACACAGAATTTAATTTGAGCAGCCTGTTCCTAACTGAGCAGAGAGCTTGTTCCAACATGCTAAGCTGAGATCAGACCTAAATATTAGAAATATCCCCAGTCTCATTTCACTTTCTGGTTTTTAAGTAAACCACAAAATATGTGGCTTGAAAGATCATGTATACAGTTAAATGCTCTTAGTCATGGAGAAGAGCAGTAAAGGGCTTGAACTTGTATATTTTTCTCCTGAAGCTAAAGGCATAACATAATTTATAAAACACCCACACAATTTACTGTCTGTTGCTTCTTTGCCTTCTGATGAAGGGTGTAGATTCCAACCTTAAAAAGCCAAGTCTGCCTCCAAAAGCCTAGTCTGGAAAGAAAGCTGGGAAACCCCATATGACTAAAAAATTGATACTTCATGATGTTCAGAGGTATCTGGGGGATGTGTCAAAAATAATTCAAGATATATATAGCTCATGTATGCACCAAGTGTCTGAGAAAAGTATTTCTTGTTGAGCTTAAGAAACTTGTTGAGTTTGAATCCACACCAGAAAGCTTTATTGTACTATCCTTTTCCCCCGACAAGGTCTTATTCCCTGTTTTACATCACCTCCCTCCCCTGTAACTCACACTTTGCTACAATTTGTCCTCCAAATTTCCTACAGCATTTTTTCCAGGGAAAGAGAGATCTGTGTATGCTCAAATTGCCTTAGCATTCTTTTTCCCCTGTTATTTTGAGCTTACCTGTTCTTTGCAATTTCGATGCTGCTGCTGTACAGCATATTTTATAATATTTTAAATTTTATTTAAATTAAATTTTAAATTTTAAAATATCTTGCATATTTCTGCAACATTGTCTAGCCTTCTTGAGTTTCCCACTTCCTGAACTGAAGAAACCGCAGGAGAGAAGATGTTAAGATTGAAATTAGGCTTGAGAAATCAGAGAATCTCTAGATCAGTGGAAAGATGGGCATTTGCCCGTAGTTCTTGGCTACCTTGTAATAAGTATGCTGCATCCCAAGCATGAAACCAATTCTTCTTAAACACTATTCCATTAATTGAAAGAGGAGTTCCTTTTGTTTTACGGCAGAAGCACCTAATGTATGTTGGGTCAGTGCCACAGTACAATTTCCCAGTCTGCCTGCCAGTGATACCATCTGGCTTAGTTTTTGCTTGTTTCTGAAGGTTAAAATAGTTAAGAGCAGGGGTGGGAACATTTTGCTTTCTAATAGTCCTCTGCTTCCATTACATCCTTATCAACCCTTCAAATTGAGCAAGATTTACCCCTGAAAAAGTAGATTAGTTTTCTGCCAGTTTTTTGTGATGCTATCTTAGAATACTTTGAGTATGGTAGAGGAGATGCTGTAGGGACATCAATATGTCAAATTTATGAGCGGACTAAAATGTGGTTCAGTTTTACACACATAGTTGGGGGTTTGGTGCTCTTAAAATGGTAACCAGTTTTCCAGTAACTTACAGTAAATGCAGTTGAAATTCTTCTAATATCCAGCATTTTTCCCACTCAGCTTCTTAAGTAAAGGACATGGAAATAGATATTCACTTGGAATTAATAAGTGCTACAGATCAAATATGGGAAGGGGTCAAATATTTAAATTTGACAGAAGTCTTTTGCAATACAGATAAATGCCTTTTCTTCAATTCTCTGTGTAGCATGTGTGTATGCATGTATGTAAATGTGTATGTAGGTATATGCATGTGCACAGCATTTCAGGGAAAAAGGAAGGAGCATAGCAGTTGTAAGGTGCGACATCACATTACTATGCCAACATATGATGGCAATTCCAGCAATCTCAGTTGCTGCTGTTAGGTGAATCTCACACGATTGCAGTGTCCCTTGGTTATTTGATCATCTTTTGGAACCTCCTGCGAGCTTCCCCATTGACTTTGCTTCTCAGTATTTTTAAGTTGAAGTAGGCTTAATATCATCCTTTGTTTAATACTGATTTCCCATGCATTTGCGATATAAACAAATATTTGAAGTTATACATTCTTTTGGGATGACAGCAAAACAGATTTTACCAAAGTTGCTGCAACTAAAGTTAACGAAATTGAGCAATGCAATGTATAATATATTACACTTTCTATCTCAGTAAATGTCCAGGTGTATGTATCTTAAGTATAAGAAAAGCAAGAATACTATTACAATGTTTCTTTTTGCTATTAGAGCTTGCCTGTGTGAAGGACAATGGCCCCTTGAAGTGATCGATCGTCCATGGTGAATCGCAAAAGAATGTGGATTAACCAAATTCCTTGCTGCCTACTGATGGTAGCACATTTATGTATTCTGAACTGGTTTGTCTGCAGCCAAGAAAAAGGTTGGTTTAATTCAATACTTTTTGCTATCTACCTGCTATCTATTGTGACTTCCCAGCAATAGTCTCAGGTAGGGAATGTACAGCTTACCAATCTTGCTGAAGCATAACTCTCAGTATTTATTTTTTCAATGATTGAAGATGATGGGAATTGTAATTCAACAACATCCAAAGATCTTCATGTTCTCCACTCTTCTATTGCAATATATTGCTTAAATGTATATTAGGGCAGAATTTCTCAGTCTTGGCATCTTTAAGATGTGTGGACTTCAACGCTCAGAATTCTCAGCAGTGGCCTTATTCACTGATTGATTCCAAGAACTTAAAGGGGGTACACCTGGATGGCATCTGAGTTGTGGAAAACTGATGGAGAACTTGCTATTTTGCCCATTTATTTAGAAATGCATATTTACAAACTTGATTACATTTTCATATTTATTTATTTATTACACGCATTTCTATGCCGCCAGTTTCTGAAGACTCCTGGCAGCTTACATAGATTAGTATTATACAATTTTGTGTAACTAACCCCGCCCCCCCGCTGGCTGGTGATGTTGCATCCGGGCGTCTCTGCAGTTCCTGCTCCACCCCCGGCAGGAGGGTTGTCTGCTTCCGACTTGTCGCTCGGCTCGCCCGTTCCCGCCGTAGCCAGCCAGCGAGCTCCCACCAAAGTGGTACCCGATTTATCTACTTGCCAGTTGTTACATGTTTTCGAACTGCTGGGTGGACAGAAGCTGAGGCAAGTGACGGGCGCTCACCCTGTCATGCAGAGCTTGCAGATCAAACCTGCCAGCATACTGGCCATTTCTGGTTGGCATAACTGGCGGCACTAATCCGCTGCGCCACCGCACCTCATATCTGTTTCTTTAGACAGTTCTTTCAATTCATGCATTCCCATATCACATGGAGCACAATATACAACAGAGCATTGATATATAGGACGAGAGGATGAAAATGATAGGAAGGACAGAGAATGCTCAGCTCTTCCATTTCTCTTGCTCTGTCCTTCCTTTTCTCACATCCATTGTTTTTCCATTCCGTGTAATACTTATAATCATTATATTTATTCTGAAAATATGTACGCATGTATAATTTTCTACACAGTTAATTTTACATTATTATAATAAATATATATCATACAATAAATTATAATCTACTGTATTAATGTCATTTGGGACAGTGGTTATGACTCTTGACATGTGATTTAAGCATTGAACTGTTCTTACTTTTAAAAAATTATTGCTTTGCCACTTATCACCTTCTAAACTCATAATTTTAGAAATAGACACCAATTAAACTAAAGACAGCAGTGTCTCAAACTCATGGATCCATTGCTGTAGCATTTCTGCTACAAATTTCCTTGTAACAGCAGCACCCATCATTTTGCCTTTGAATCGAAAGCATTACAGAGCCTTGTGGCTCACAGCATTCATTTTGCAACCAGCAAAATATTGGGGTTTCTTGTTTTTGGAAGGGGAAGATCTAGCAGGATATAGCTTCTATGTAGCCTCCAGCCACCCATTTTGCCCTTTAAAATGGCTTTCCTGTCCTCTGCAAAATGGGAACTTGCCCTGTCAGTTTTCAAAATGTTGTTCAGTCACTCAGTCATATCCAACTTTCCATAACCCATGGACGGCAGTACTCCAGGCCTCCCTGTCCTTCACTGTCTCCCAGAGCTTGCCCAAATGCACACCCTCTGCACCGATGATGCTAGCTAACCATCTCATCCTCTTTT
>JANHZU010001509.1:131666-145079 GCA_032468055.1 Acrochordus granulatus | reverse complement strand
AATGCCTGACTAGGCAATATGAGAGGACACACAGTGCATGTTCCAATATGCAGATGTGGCTTGGGCAGCATCCCCAGGCTTGCAGGATCACAATTGGGTGCTTGGCAACTGGTTTGCAATTATGATAGTAGTAGCATCCCATGGACACATGATCCACATTTGCTATCTTCACTGCCAGTGTTTGACACACAGAGTCAATGAGGACGCCAATAAATAAATTATTTATTTATCAATCACATTTCTGTGCCTGTTTAAGAGTATATAAGAGTATGTCTGACTCTTCGCAAACTAATGGTGCTGGCCAGGCCTCCCTGTCCTGCATTGTCTCCCGGAGTCTGCCCAAGCCCATGCCCATCACACTATGCTATCTAACCATCTCATCCTCTGCTGTCCTCTTCTCCTTTTGCCTTCAATGTGATCCTTTCCAGCATCACAATCTTTTCTACTACGTCCTCTCTTCACATTAGGTGGCCAAATTATTTGAGCATCAGCTTCAATATCTGTCCTTCCAATGAAAGTCAGGGTTGATTTCCTGTAGGATTGACTGGTTTGATCTCCTTGCAGTCCAAGAGAATCTCAAGAGTCTTCTCCAGCACCACAGTTTGAAGGCATCAATTATTTGGCACTCAGCCTTCCTAAGCCCCTTACTCATCCCCAAATGGGTTGTTAAGTGTGGCCTCTGGTGAACTTGTGAAGTGATCTATATCTTCCTAGGGTCTGATGAAAAAGCAGCATGAAAAATGGGGGACAGGTTGTGTCTGAGGTCTCCACCTCTTTTGCCATGACTCAAACTCCAGATGTGCTAAATGTTTGTGAAATGTTAACTGCTGAGGGAGAAAGAGTTGAAAACCAAGAATATAGAATTTGGACTATATGAGTGTACAAGAATTTTCTCCTGAGATTTTATAATGCACATCTCTTATTTCTATCACTTCTCAAATCGGATCATTTAATTTGCCCAGCTTTCATTTCTTTGCACTTTCTTTTCCCTCCTCTTTAATGTTATTATTTGCATGGAAAGAGACAAACAACTTGGATGGGATTATGCATGATTTCTCAGACATTGTTTGTATCACTTGTGCATAAACTATTTGGATGCAGCTTTATATGCACCTAAAATGGGAAAGAGGGATTGCAGAAGGATCAATTATTCTCTTTCAGGAATCCCGGGATTTGGAAACAAATCTAGATAAAGCTTTCAGTTGAATTCAGTTGAATTTACGTTTTATGTGATTCATAACTAGGCTCCAAGTTTTGCTGTGTTTGTGCATATATCCATTGGTTTATTCATTCATAATACTTTTATGGCCACCCATCTTGTGACATGCAAATCTGGGCAGCTTACAACATGGAGCTTTTTCATGAACTTCGTTCCTGTTGTTTTATAACATTTCCTTTCTAATTCTTCTCCCCCTTTTTTTCTTGCAACTATGTTACCCAGTGATTAACATTACTGATCTAAATCAAGATGAGTTGATGGTATCAGGCCTTCAAGGGAAAACCAGTTACCACCTGACTTTTAGAGCCTATACAGCTGCAGGATCTGGACCTTCGAATAACTTGTATGTGGTTACAAAAGAAAATGGTAAGTAATGAAACAACTGGACATTTGCACTCGGGCATTGTCATGAGTTATTAGAACGAACGGGTAAATGGTGTAGTGCCCAGCAGGCAATATGCTGAGTTTCAATGGTTGGCAAAGAGAATACAGCCATTGATGTTGTCCACCAATTACATATGGCATTTCTTAAAATTCCAGGATCTTGCAGTTTTTGACAAAGTTGTTTCAAAACTTGTAAGGTTGTCTTTTTCATCTAGTTTCTGGAAGTTTTCAGATAAGGGGTCATTAACTTCAGAAAGAGGCAGTTCTATTGATCAAAGAGAATATTTGCAGCTCAGGGTTGAATTGTGGAGTCCTTGCACTTGGTTATTTACTTGCAGACATTTCATTACTAAACTAGGTAACATCATCAGCACTCTGATGCAGAACAGGCAGTTCTGTTAGATTTCCTCTGGAGCTGTTGGTTGGGTGGTTCCTTACTGGGAAGGCTACGTAACTTGTTCCTAGAATTTCTCCTCCTCTACTTCACAAAACACAGCTGGTGTCTTGCCACCTATGCTATCTGGCTCTGCTCAGGGGTGAGGGTAAGGGATTTGCTATGGATCACCCAGTGGCCATTTTCTTTTCTACCATTTTTCTTGCTGGGAAAAAACAGACAAAAAATGAGGCGGGATGTTGGCCAGTGCCACATTTATTTCTGCAGAAGTAGAGAAAATACTGGAAACTTCAAAGAGAGGGAATCCTGTGTGGCATAGTGTTCAGGGGTTGGATTAAAGCTGTAAAGGCCCAGGTACAAGTCCAGATTCAGCCATGGAGGCTCACTAGGTAACATTTGGGCTGGACATCACCTTCTACCCCATCTATCTCACAAAGTTGTTGTTGTGATGATTACATGCAAAAGCATGAGCACCACAAATACAGGCAGGATATGAATCTACAGCTAAAGGGGAAGATAGTAATGGAATGTGGTTCAGTAGTGTGAAAATATCCTGAGGGTTGGGAGAAAAGACTGAGGGTAAGGTTGAATCCAGAGTAGTGAATGCATGCAATTGCATGTTTTCAAAATAGGCTATGGAAAGAGATGAGAATTAATAGTTGTTTATGACAGATTCTTATAAATAGAATGCTAAAAGAAGAGAAAGATACGGCATTATTCATTGTCCAATTCAGTGAGCCCCATGGAGGTCAGAAGGTCATTTGTGAGTTCATAGAAAAATTAAGAATACTCTTTCCAGGAGAGCTACAAGTTATTTATCAAGTGTGAAGCTAAGGTGATATTTTTAAATTATATCAGAGCTTTGTCAGTAATCTTTTTGCTCAGTGTCTGAAATTCTACCATTTTTATTTTTGGAATATAAAATTTAAATTATAATATCCCAGAAAGGAAATATTTTTCAGGTGCTTATGATACATGTGTTTTGTTGTGGTTATCTTGAATTCCTTAGTTAGATAATTTAATAAATAAATAAATAATATGAATAATAGAATTGTTATCCTTCAAAAACTAGCAAAGAATACCAATAGTGAAGAGCACAGTGTAGTATTTTCCCTGTGCATAAACAGCAGGAGGGAAATTTGCCATTTCCAACTGATTGCTTCCATCTTTATTAAACTGTTTGAAGCAACATTGGTTATTTTCTGGGTATATTTGTTGAAAGATACTATAAGAAATCTATACCATAGCTCTGAGGGAAATTATTGACGAAGTGAAATATTGCTGTCTTGTTAGCTTTTGTCTCTTCTACTTTTCAGCTTTGGGATTGATCATTGCCATAATTATCCCAGTGGCTGTGGTCCTTGTGTTGGCTGTGGTAACCAGTATCCTCTGCTACCGGAAGAGGGAATGGTAACTTTGGCATTCAGCCAGCTTAAATTTCTTTTTCTGCTAGAAAGAGAAACAGATGTGGGCATATGTTCTTGCATTAAGCTATCAGTTGCATTCCGGATGCAATATAATCCTTATGTTCCGTACAGTGAAGATTTATTTAGCAATTTATTTATTGCTTTATTAAGCACTCACCAGGTACAATCTATATCTTGTGCACTCCAAGAATTGCACTTTGTTGTGCAATATTTCAGGAGATGTCCCTGGAGTCCATGTGACCACTTTGCCAAGGACACTGATGTAGCCCAGCCCAGAATGGCCTATTTGGTTTATGCTAAATAAATCATTCTAAGGCATTCCTTAAATCCATCCAAAGCTTCTTGTAATGTTTAAGAACAGAAAGAAAAAGAAATCTCTATAATTGCTCATGGCTCAAGACCTATCTTTGGGAAATTTGAGTTCTTCCCAGCCCCACAAAAATAACTGAAAATACACAGGCACGCACACAAACACACATACACATATACCCTAGCCAGTATGATTAGAAGGGGAGAAAAATAAGATCTGGGAGGGACTATTTAATGAGTGGTTGATACTGGGAGAAAACAGGAAGGGAAAAATATGCCTCTTTTTGACATTGAGAATAAAGATTTTAGAAGGGTTTAGTGGCAATCCCTAAACTAACATTGTTCTTGATTTCAAAAGGATTAAGGAAATCTTCTATCCTGATATTCCAAACCCAGAACACTCAAAAGCTTTGGATTTCCCAAGGGATTCAGAGGTAATTTGTTTCATTTTACCATTTAGTAATTTCCTAAGTATGCTGATGGATGGGGTGAGGGTGAGGAAAGGCAAGGTAGAAAAAAAACTCTCACTTTCAGAATGGAAGGATATTGTGTTATATGCTGCCTCATCCTCTGTTGAGCAAAATGAGCGATGGCAGAAGCAGCTGAAGGATGTATGGACAACCAGTGGTGGACCAGGGGCAGTGATGGTACATGGGACAGAATATCATGCCACAAGTGGTGGAGATGATGTGGTTTGCATATTTTTGTTATGACTTCACACTGTGCATCATTGTGTCTCAACTTCAGCAATTTTAATCTCCCAGTGTCCCAGAATTCCCCAGCAGCTGAAATTGAAGTCCATCTTAAAACTGCTGAAAAATACTGATGTACATCATGTCATTGTGGCTTCTAATGGATAGCTGTGGAATAAGCTACAAAGATTTGGTGTAAAATAAACCAGAGGAAACGTGGAGATTTTTTTTACTAATGAATAAATCTGGTTTAAAATGTATTTTGATTTATATTTGGTGTATATAGTACTCTATGATTTATATTGTACCCTAGGTATTTGGGTGTGTACAAGCTGGTCCTTGTTGTTATCCCTATGCCCTCTTTTCTTCCACCCGCTCCTTTTATTCTTAAATTCACAGAAATGTTGCACCTCGTGCATAACATTATTTTATTAATGCATTGTATCTTGGGTTCAGTTTAGCATAATATAGTTTTTAAAAAAGAAAAAGGCTGTCTCTTTTTCCTGAGTTTGAAGTTACATTGCTATTTTAAAATCAATCTCTGGATCTCCTTCAAATACTATTTTGAATCTTTAAATACATTTCTCGTTTGTGGTTAATTTTAATATGGAGTAAATGTTAGCTGTTGTACCTCATGTTCTGTTTCTCTCTGTCCATTAACAAAATAAGTCCAGTTTTTGTGCAGTGAACAGGGGCACTGAGCTGGTGAAGGTTTTAGTTTATAAAATCCCGATTTATGTGATGCTTGTTTCAGCTACCAAAGCGTCTGTATGAAATGCACAGGTTTTATCAAGTAGGATTATCGTATATATTTATGGATAAGCCACCCATAAATAAACTGGCCCTCAGATTTGTAACCAAAATGCCATGAAAAATGTGCCACCTGTGGATAAGCCAACTTTCAAAATTTTTATTTACTATTTCAATATATTCTGAAGGACTTCATTTGTTTTCATATATTGTTTCGATGTTATTTTCCAAACAGATTATGTTTAAAACTTTCACAATTGACTTATTTGCAGGTATATATGATACTTTAAAAAAGTATTACTATATATACTCATTGGATAAGCCCATCCGTGGATTAAGCAAATCTAATTTCTTGGGTGTATTGTGAGCCTAAAATTCCTGGCTTATCTGTGAGTATATATGGTAAGTAGCTTACATTTTTTTATGCTTAGAACTTATTTGAGTGAATGCCCAGGTTTATGAAAGTCTGAGCAGCATTCTTGGTTTAATAGTATGTCATTTCTTTCGCATTTTTTTCTGTAAAGCAGCCTTCACAATTTAGCTAAAGGTAAAGGTTTCCCCTTTCAGTCATGTCTTCTCTGATTCACAGCCGAGGGAGCCAGCATTTGTCCAAGATGCTTCTGTGGTCATGTGGCCAACATCACTGTATGCCAAGGCACACAGAACGCTATTATCTTTCCCATCAAAGGTTGTACCTATTTATCTACTTGCATTTTTACATGCTTGGAGCAAAATAAAGTCCCAAGTGTGGTAGAAGATACTGTGAAATTTTCAATATTTAGTCATCATTGTGCAAGACTCTGGAACATTTCTAGTATCTCATTCCAGCACTGGAAGTGAAAATAAAATATTCATCTAAGATTAAATCATTAAAATTTTAAAATGGAAAGACAAATCAACAATAAAAGGAAAAAATATATAATTTTCTTTCCACTCCAAAATAATACAGTTTACGTTTGCAAGTGCTGAATATCCTAAGCTTCTTTTTTTTTCTGATTGTAGGGGAATGCTAATTCTAAAACCTTGGAGATGAATCCATGTACTCCCAGCAACATTGAAGTGGTTGAAACACAGTCCCATGGTCTAAAGATTGAAGACACAGCCATTACATCACCTGTTATGGAAGAGCTTCCTGAAGATGGTTTTGAGTCTGAATCAGGGAGCCACATTGTGGTTTCCTATTGTCCACCAATCATTGAAGAAGTCATATCTAATCAATCAGAGGATGAATCTCCAGTGTCCTCCCAGGTTGTTTATATTGATGTCCAATCAATGTATCCAGCTCCAGTTAAACTAAATGAAGAATTAGAAGCTGACTGTGTGGCTTCAGCTGGCTATAAACCACAAATGCAACTTGCAATTAATAGTTTAAGGAAGTTGGAGGAAACATCAGTGACAGAAGAGGACTCAGATAATGTTGCAGGCTATAGACCACAAGTGAATGCACCCTCCTGGAATAGAGGCTGTCCAGATTCTCCAGAATCCACAGAAAATGTCTCATTTGGGAGTCCTTGTTCAATTAATTCTCGGCAATTTTTGATTCCTCCTAAAGAGGATGATGATTCCCCCAAAGCTATTAACTCAGGATGGTCTTTTACTAACTTATTTCACACCAAATCAAATGATTAACACTGAAACATGGTTGCCCTGAAAATAGTTGTGTGTTTGGAACTGGTTGCTTACAGCTTTATAGTAAGCACTATCCCAGAGTGTTTATTATTTCGGTGAAATTGAAAGTTACAGTGGACATGGGCGTGGTTAACTTTTATGACTGCTAGAGATGCTAACTCACAGCATCTCAGGGAAGGTAGTTCTAAAGCCAAAGAGCAGCAACCAGTCTGCAACTATCTTACTGTAGTCTTCCCTTTATTCTGCCCTGGTCCAGGCTGTCAATAGGGCACAATATTCCTTATCTGTGACTATATTTATGACTTCCTGTTCTGAGTATGCAAGAGGAAAAATCATACAAATATGAGCAAATATAAGCAAAATTTATTTCTGCAGGTATCAATATGTCTATTAAGCCTCAAAGGGATATATATGTAGGTGTTCAGGACTGGGACCTTGTTGTCTAATCGAGAATCTTTTAAAATGTTATATTTAGGCCAATCTTTTATACAGATCTTATTGCTAAAAATACAGCAGATGGATGTTGCAAGGGCCAAACACTACAGGATTCATACACTACAAGCGCACAACGAGACACTGAAAGTCCCAGACATCCAAATATTGCAAGACTACAAGGAAACACTACAGTATCAAACACTATAGTACTTCTGCTGATGATTTTCTGGCATTAGACTTCCAGCTGCTTTGGAGAGCCCTTGTTGTTTAAGGCAGCTTGCTCCCTTTTGATTCAAGTAGAGCCAACTTAGACTGCTTGCCAATCAAAGCTTGCAGTGTTATGTAGATGAGCCTGGATGATAGTCTCTGTACCTGCTGTATGCATGTATATGCAATAGTTTTGACTCAGGATACAAAGCAAGTGTAACACTGATTTTAAAGCTCAGTCAGGTAGAGATAAATGTTGGACTTTTAGCTTATTCTAATAAATTTTATTTTTCCATACTTTTTTAAAAAATAAAATGCAGTGTGTGCTATGTTTTCACCTTAGATCTGATAGATTACAAGCTATCTTTCCAACATGCCACTTTCCAGCACTGATTCACTGATGTGGATCTAGATATTTTACTGAATATTTGGTTTTACGAATACAGAGAATCCCACTGTCCCATCTATGTCTCTTTCAGAGAGAGATGGGTAATGAGGCTTGAGCAACAGAGATATGCAAAATGTTCCATACACAAACTATTCTATGTGTGGGACAGTTCATTTTGTAAGACATGAGTCCCAAATGAAATATGCATGTTTTGGATACATGGAATGAAGCAAATAGTTTTTTTTTCTGAATAAAAAAAGTTTGGGGAATGGGAACAAGCCCCAACATCAGCATTTCATAGGAGAAAGAGAAGGAAGATGCTAGGTAGATCAGTGGGATATGTCTGTTGGTGGCAGCAGTGGTTGAGAGAAGGGGAAAAGGCCTGGGAAGATAGGAATTAGCAAGCCTAGGGCATGTGTCATTTTAGGACTGTGGTGATGGTTTCTGAGAGGTAGGTAGGAAGGAAAGGGAAAGTGCTGGGAAAAGGGCCAGTCAAGAAAGATATAGCATGTCAAAAACTATAGAGAGAACAGGATGTTTTCCCCATTTCATGCATCCATTAATATGTAGCAACAGTCTTCCAAAGATCATAGTCTGCCTAAGTACCGTTTGCAATCAACTTTGAACAGCTTCTTTTCATAGTCTCTGGGGAAAACCATTTGCTTTTTGGAATAGCTGACTATAATACACAATTTCCTCTAACTCTGAATTTTTCTGCCAATTTTTACAGGGATAACAAGTATGGAGGAAATTATGTTCTGGCAATCTGCAATTGAAATTCTAGAAATTCCTCTAAAACTACCACCAAACAATTTAAAATTAAGTCCTTTGGGATACAGCTTTGGGTGGACTATTTTTAAAATGCATCTTAACATTTTGAGTGTATTTCTTTCATATGTAAAACTGCAATTTCAACAAATTCATTGAATTGACATGTATACATCTTCTTTGAGGTGCTTAACTATTTTAGCTTTTGTAATTGGCAATTCAGCATTTTCTATGCAACATATATTTCAAAAATCAAGCCAAGGATGCTGGTCTGTTTCTTCTATGAGCTATAGAAATCAATTTATTGAAAGATTTCTTGGAAAATGTGAATGGTCCCATTTTTTTTCCAGGTTATCTTAGCTATATCCAGGTTATATAAATGACCATTTTAAGATAAATGATTAAGATAAATGGAAGTTTAATTTGATCCTGAATCTTCAGAAAATGGCCATATGTATACTGTGCCTTTAATGTATGGGGCTTTTGTTTAATGCTTTGATTCCTCTATTCAGTTTCCATATCTATCATCTAAAAAAAAAGATGCTGATAGTATTTGCCTTCAACAAATATTCACTGTCTGCCTTTTGTCTTCATTTTCAAAAATAGTAGCTGAGGTTTCTGCATTGATAGTGGCAGCAAATATTATTTCTTAGTCCAAAGATGCTTTTTAATTAACACAGTGGCCTTTGTTTACTAATCTACTTTTGCAGTTTTCCAGAGTGTTAGAGAATTAGATTTTTTTTTTCACCCAAAGTAACAGATCATGCTAAGTGCTGCATGCATTCAGTGTAGTTTTGCAGTAAAATGTGTGATGAAATGAATGTAAATGTCTGGGCAGTAAGACATTAATATGTGTATGTGTTTAGTATAAAGCTGGTGTCTTGGAAAGAAAACATTTTGGTGGGAAATTGCCTCTTATCAAGAGAGTAGTCCATCCCAACACATCTGAAATGTGCAAAAATGTCCCAAATTTGTAAATACCTTTCCCCAACTTGTGTACCTTTACACAAGTATGTATATTTCAGCTCTCAGAATGTTAGTTGTTAACAATTCTAGGAGTTGAAATGCCCCAGGTTGGGGAAGATTGCCCTAAAATTCTAACTCTAGATGGTATTTAAAGCCTGAAACCTGGGAAATGGGAGAGGGGGAAAGTAAAAGGAACCTCTATTTATCTGTACCAGTCCAGGTTGTTTTTATAATGCTGCTTGATTTTTTTAAGCATCTATAGGACTTCAAGTTCCAGGTTCTGCTCTACACACTTTGCCTTAATTTGTATGGTGTTCTCCTTTATTATTTAGACATAAGCCCAGTGCATTCTCTCGTTTTTGAGAAGCGGATTGGATCATCAAACAAAAATGTATACCAAGAACTCGACCCATGTTATACCTCACATAAAAGACCTAGTTGACATTCTTACCTTTTCAGAGAGCTTTTGAGAACATTATTTCTAAAATGTCAACATTTGGGAAATGAGATCAATTTTGATATTCTTTTGGGTAAGTTCTTTTTTTAATGGAGGTGCTGCTCATTTGATTCTGGAGGATCTTTCAACATTGAGCCATGTACTTTATGTGGGCGGGAAGGGAGTTATTTTGCTGTTTTGTTCTCAAAAGAATTTATTTTTGGAAGGGCATAATAGAATTTCATTCATTATTTCTTTGTTGCTGTGTATTGACTTATGAGGGAAAGGACTGTGAATTTTGTTTTCTCTTTTTAAAATTTGGAACTGCATTTTTGAAGAATTGGGATATACATTTTTAGTAATCCTATGATATACCTCATAAAAATGATTTATCAGAAATAGTAAGCTACATTAAACTTTGCAAAGGAGAATTTTCTTATTCAGATGAAGAACACAGATTTACTTGGGAGTGTTCTGCTTTGGAGACAGAATTGGCTGGTAGAGTTAGCCTTTAAATAAATATATTGTACATAAAACATTGGGCTGCCCCTACTAATTAAGAAGCAGGGACTACTATACCAATGTGCATTATACCTTGGGCTTGAGTGCCCATTATTATATTGTAGCATCAAAATATTTCAAAGATGATTTTACTCTGGTGCTTGATGTTAACTTTCAAAGACACTTAAGTCCATTCTTGACCCTGACAATAAGATGGACAATAAGATGAAGCACATGGCACAATTTGTCAGTTTAGATGGCAAACTCCTTGGTATTCGCTAGCTGGGATGGCACATCTGGGGGGAAAGAATTGCCTGCCTTTCTTCATGATGATTGGTATAATTTAGGATGACTACCCAAGTGCTAAATTAAGGATGTGTAAATTGCTATACCAAAACCCGTATCCAAAGATCCTTGCAAGCTGTGCACTTAGAGGTTTTTCTTGAAAAAGCAAAGAGAAATGGAGAAAAAGACACCTGTTCTCTGTTAGAAAATGGCTTTTTGAAAATGTTGATCTTTGTCAAAAGTATTCTTCTGTATATGGTCCATTCATTTCAGTAAGGCTTGAGAGATGTTTTGCTTCAAGCCCCTCATGATTATGATGCACACTTGGTGACCCAGACTTTGCCCATGGATTTGAATTATACTGTTCACCATGGAATGCCTGTGTTCTATGCTCAGTAATTGACCTGAGGCTTTAAGTTAACTGGACTCCAAATCATTGTCTTGTTCAGATGAAGAGATAAAGAAACATTTATAACAGTTTTGGGATTATGAGATCATGATTGCACCTTCCTAGCAATGTTCATGTGCAAAGAGGCATCATCTGATCAGAGGGAACGCTCAGTTCATGTGGGGTGATGTTCAAAAGTTTTATGCTTTGTATGAATTGAGTGAGCCACTACAAAATGGTACAAGCTTCTCTTCCAGATCAGAGGGTGTATGTTGGTCAGCAGATCTGTCATGGTAAAATTGTTTTTTGGAAGGTTGGATGTTTGCAAACCATCATCTGATACTAGTTTTGGTGGTAGGGTAAGTGGATTGTTTAGTCTACTTTAGTATTCAGACACATTGTTATTTCTTGCTATTTTTCCATGAAGTCATATGGTCTTGATTGAGGGCCTTCATTGTAAATGTGAAATCTCCTGCAGTGAGATGAAACAGAGACAGAAAGGACTTGTCATGGGGAACTGTATTGGGGAAATACTGAACATGGGGTGGGGAGGTACTTCCGAAGATAATTGTATATAAAGAAATAATAAAATGTTTTATATTCAGCAAATTCTGAAGATTTTTATTCAAAATCTTGCAGCATATTAAACATATATAATGAATGTGAAGTTAATCTCAGTGCATATTGAAATATTAAATAACCATTGTAATATTGAATCAACTGGAAGACTCATGTTGCTTAACTTTTTTAGTTTTTTATTTTTGCCCTCAAGCAATTTTACTTCCATTTTGCTTCCTATCTGTATAAAATGGGCTCTGATTCTGGCCTTCTGATGACAGACAGCTCAGGTATCACTCTGTATTTTAAGCAACCTTAAATGTATGTAAGTTAATCGACGCTTGTTATTCTATTGTACATATTTAACTGACAAAACTTCATTTCTGAAATTCTTTTCCATTTCACCCTGTCCACACACAGTTCAGCAGTTTATTGCTATACTGAAAGGCACAATCACTTTAGAGTTTAGGAAAATTCCTGTTAAATCTTTAGGACAAATTTAAACATTTGAGTATGAGTTGTACCCAACTCTTTATTAAAGCAGTGTATCTTAAGACCAAAACTTTGTTGGGGTAGATAGGACTTTCCCATGTATTGTGTTTGCTCTGCTAAACCCCTTTGAGTAGATGTGCGCAACATATCTATAGACTGAGGCCAGTGTTGTGCAGACATCAATATGAACAAAACCAACAATGTAGCAGCCATATGGTTCTTAGTGAAATTATCCAAGCAGACCCATCAAGCAAGCATTGGGATACACAAGAAGGAAAAGAGGAGGGAATATTACACTATATAAATAATGTAGCACTAATACACTAAATTTGGAGTGATCATGAAGCTAACTTGCTACTTTATAACCAGATAGTGCTTAATCCTATAATATGCATGTATTAAAAATATTTGCCAGTAATATTGTCATGGAGTTTAATAAATGTATTTTCTTACACATTCTTTAAAAGTGTGGATTTTTTTCTTATCCATTTGATTTGGTTTCAGCCTCTGGAATCTTGCAGTTCACACATGCTTCAATAAAAGCTTAATGTGGCATACCAAACTTTCAGTAACATTGTCATGGCACTATTTGCCTTCAAGTTGCAGCTTGTATTTCTCCTCATAAGCAAAATAATTGCAAAATAGGTCTAATCCAAACATTCCAATGATTTTCAAATAAAAAATTCAGTTTTGCTTGCCATGATCACAAAACCATTATGATCATCATGGGTGATGGCCACCTTGTTTTGAACTATCTTCAGGAATATAGCTTTCTGACATAAAGTATCACCTTACACAAAGCCAGAAGTCATTCTTGCAAATGGTATTCAGGGCAAATGAAGTGTCCCAAGGTGACATCTGCTTAACTTTTAGGAGCGGGATAGGTTGTTTTGCAAGGCACTTTTGAGGGATGGTTTGTTTAAGCCTTCATTAAAGTGAAGCACGTCTGGTATTCAGGACTTCTCTTCAAAAAAAACACAGATGAGAGAGTGAGAAGGCAGAGATGCCAGTACAATAAAATGTTTATGCACAAGCCTTGGTCATCTTGGGCACAAAATCCCTTCATTCTAGTTTCTAACTTCTTTTTAAATGAATTTAAAAGGTCAAATTCCCTTTTAACTGAATAAAAACTGGTGGGAAAATGTAGTTTAATTTCTCTGAATGGAACTATTTTCAAGGAAATGC
>JANHZU010001509.1:62469-82795 GCA_032468055.1 Acrochordus granulatus | reverse complement strand
CAGCTCTTGAGGCAGGTAGAACTCCTTGAGCTGACATAGGAAGTACATCCTCTGATGTGTCTTCTCAATAATGGTGCTGATGTTAGCTGTCCATTTTAAGTCTTGGGAGATTATAGAGCCTAGAAAACTGAAGGACTGTACTACTGACACTATATTGCTGAGTATGGTAAGGGGGAATAAAACAGTAGGTCTCTTTCTAAAATCCACTATCATTTCTACAGTTCTGAGTATATTCAGCTCTAAGTTCTTTCGGAGGCACCATAGGGCCAGCTTCTCAACTTCCCATCTATACATGGACTCATCACCATCTTTAATGATTCCAATGACTGTTGTGTCATCTGCAAACTTCACAATTTTGACAGAAGGATCACTAGAAGTGCAGTCATTGGTGTAGAGGGAGAAAAGTAGCAGAAAGAGCACATATCTTTGAGGAACACAAGTCCTGATTGTCTGAATACTGGATGTAACTTTCCCTAGCCTCAACTGTTGCTTCCTGTCAGAAAGCTGGTTATCTGCTTATAGATATGGGCAGAGACAGGGAGGTGGGTCAATTTTTAGAAAAGGATCTCTGGGATGATGGTGTTAAATGCTGAGCTGAAGTCCACAAAAAGGACCTGTGCATAAATCCTTGAGCAGTCCAGATGATACAGGATATAATGCAGTGATACATCCTAACCTGTTTGCTCAATAGGCAAACTGCGGAAGATCCAGCAGAGAACCTGTCATGGATTTCAGATGGGTCAGCACCAGTTTTTCAAAGGTCTTCATGACTACTGATGTTAATACAATGGGTCTGTAGTCATTTAGTCCACTGATGGAGGCTTTCTTGAGAAAGTTCTAGTGATCTATTGAAGATTCTTGTGAAGATGGGGGCCAATTATGCTGCACGGGTTTTCAGGCAAGAAGGAGTCACACCATCTGGGCCAGGTTAAATTTCCTGATTGTTTTTGAAGGAGTCTTTGGACATCTTTTTCTAGAATCACAAGAGGTACAGGCCCCAGGAGGGGTAGAGGGGTAGTGGTAAGGGTAGAGAGGAGAGCTGAGAAGGAGAGGTGGATATGGTGGATGTGGTTATAAAGGAAATGTCTGTTGTTAATGTGGTTGGGTTGTTATAATTAGATGATGGTGTTTGTTTTTCAAACCTGCAGTAGAAGACATTCAGGTTTTCTGCTAGCTGATGGCTTCCTCAATAGAGGCTCCTGTAGCCAGTGATGTTCTGTAGGCTTCTCCACATATAAGGAGAATGTTAAGCAGATGGTTTAACATGGTTTGCTCCAGGCAATGAGTATAATTTGCTACATCCACATAGCAGGTCTCTATTTTACCTTGTTCAGCAAGTACAATATAATTATCACAATAGTTTATTGCATGGCAAATGAAAGTGTAAAGGTGGCTGAATTTCCTAACTACTGTGAAAAACACCCATCAATTTCTAACTTCTCTTTTAACATTGGCTAGTGCTAGAGAGAGACATGAGTTTTAGTAGATAGCTAGAGCATCAACTATTTATAGTTTGGTTCATAAAAATCGTTGTTTGTAAATAGAACAAGTAAGTAAGATATTTATAAATAGTAGATTTTTACAATGTGATAGAACAGCTTCTCTCTAAATATTGAAATCCTGGTCCAAGAGCTGCAAGGACTGAAGCATCAATACCTTTAGAGAAAGCACTGGAAAAAGTCTTCTCTATGGCTTTCTCTAGGGATACTGGCACTGCAGCTTTTCTCTTTGTGTTATGTCATTTCAACATTAGCACAAATCAATTGAAATAGCTACAACAAGAGAAGGAGAGTTGTATCTACAACAGCCAACCAAAGCTTTTTTGCAATCCCAGTCCCTGCTTTGTCATCTAGTACAGTCATTGTTGAAGCACAACACATTGTACAGATGTGTCAGCAGAAGATGGATAATTTCTACATCACAACCAAGAAAACCAACATTAACCAGCCTTGGAAGAGAGTAAAGTTGTGACATACAAATATATCCTTAAAGAATGGTTGAGACATGAGACATCTTCAAACTGAAGTTAAGGTAATATGTAAGGTATCAGTAGTTTACAGCTCCTGGTTCTGAGGATTCTGGCTTTTTACTTCAGAACAACTATATTATTGTCTTTTATCAATAGTAACTCACCTGAGATTTACCAGAAACTGGTGGACTGTTATCCAAACTAAGCCACCCATCTACTCCATCCCTAAATATAGTCACACTGTGCCAACTGCCCAGTTTAATTTTGTCCTTGCTTGTCATTGTTGCAATTCCAGTTCCACAGTTGAACCTGAAACCAACATACGTTAATGTGACAATCTCTTCTGAGATGATCAAGTTTAATTCCCTGTAAGCCTCAGTTGTTTTATTTTTTTTGCAGACCAGCACAATGGCTGAAGTAAAGATTTGGCACTGCACAATGTATAGTAAAGATTTGGCACTGCACAATCTATAGTAAAGATTTGGCACTGCACAATGGTGCCAAATCTTTACTATATTAACAAAATTGTAACTATATTATATCTTATGTAATAAAAATTCCATACTTGTATAGCCTTAGTACTGCTACAGAATCTGGCACTTTAAAAGTGTTCTTGCTATTTTTATTTTAATCTGCTCATCTACTTTTCTTTTACTGTGGGTGAAATGAAAGGTCATTCTTAATTCTTTCCTTTGACAAAAGGACTTCAAGGATTTTGCATCTTCTACACATGAAAGATAGAATGTCCAATATATAAATAAGAAACTACCAACTTCCTGAAATAATTTGAAAATTTAGAGTTTGACTTGTTGATGACACAGTGCAGCAGGGGAATACTCCCAGCAACCTAAAGTAGTGCTAGATTAATAATTCCAGTATTCTGTATATGAAAAGAAGCAGCCAGTGAATTGACTGACAAGGAAGGAGAGTGTAAGTCATATCTCCTGATCCACTGTCCTTGACAGCTCACATTATTATAATTACATGCTATTATTTTTTATGTGAACAAGTTGGGAAGGATAAAAGGATCTGGTAGTTATTTTTCTCTAGTACTTACCTGAACTGAACATTTTGCCTGATGATTGCCAGTGACATGAAATCACCACGACCATGCTCATTCTCCCCACAATACAGAAGCAAACCATCCTCTGCTTCTGCCTAGAAATGCAAAAGCAAGGAAAATCTGAGTCATTGTCTTGAGAAAGTTCTAGTGATCTATTGAAGTATATTGTAAAACTGGAAAAAGTGAAGAAAGAGGCAAAGGAGACAGTTCTTTAAAGGGACTGCACCATTGGATGGGGGATGTCTTAGCTCTGAGTGAATGGAATAATATGACAGAGGTAAATAAAATCATGCATAATGTGAAAAACGTAGGCAAAGAAATGTCCTTCTCCATCATTATTAGTTTAGAACTGAAAGTCATGGAATCAAATAAAATGATTTAAAGGAAGTGTGTGTGGGGAGGAGGTTTACTGCACAAAATATGGAATTAGCTGTTATCAGATGGGGTGATGGTCAGCAGTATTGTTTTAAAAAGAGAACCAGACAAATTCATGGACTGGATTGCCAATCTTGATTGCTGTATATACCATTGAATCAAAGGTGGCAATTTTTTATGTGTGTCTACCTTTGAGTCAGTTTTTGACCCCTGGAAACCTCCTGGATTAGTCTCTGCCATTGTCTGCTTCCTATGGCTGAGAGAGTGTCAGAGTAAGCATAGTTACAATTTCACTTAGCAAGCACTTCATTAATGACTGAGATGCTTGTCCCAATTGTAATAGCTAAATGAGGACTACTTGTATGCTCTTCATTCAATACTCACTGTTCTAAGTGAAGCCTACACTATCTACAAAAGTTGTTGCATGGGGTATGAAGAACTTGTTTGTATACCTTAGAGTCATTTCTTGATTTCTGTTGACTGTTTGAACTAGTTCTTGCAATTTGCTTGGCAAGATTTTTGGAGATGGTTTTCCAAAGCCTTCTTCCTAGGGCTAAGAGTGATTGACTTAGGTTTTGTGCCAAAGGTGGGACTAGAATTCAGGGTCTCTGGGTTTCCAGCTGGTGGCTTAACCACTACACAAAACTGCCTATCAAGAAGAACTTAAATCCATTATAATACCTTTCATTATTTCTGATTCATCAGACATGAACATTGTGGGTATTTGTGATTTATCTCAAGATTTATGCCCTATCTTTCTTTAATTAAAGAACCCCATAAACACACAGATTTGTCATCTCCAATTAAAAACAACATAAATAATTGTCTTATTATATACATTTTGTTTCATATTCTATCTGAAATAGAATATGAGGTTATATCATTTGACATTTGCAGCTAAGCACAGGTTACCAAACAGTAGTCATTAATAAGTGAAGAATCAGAATCCCAGATTTCTGCATATTACATCAAATATTGTACTTACTATACTGCACTTGTTTCTATAGCCCCATTATATCCAAAAGAAGCACATAATATATGGGTAACTTTTTTATATTCCTTTAAATAACTAACATTTTGAGGAGACATCTAATAAACAAAAATAGGCAATCTGTAACTTCCAACAGCTCCAACCAACATGGTTAGTAACAAGGGTACATGAAAAGAGTCAATGATTCTTAACAGTGATTTTAGCCAACTCTAGAAAAAATGCTACCAAATTAACATATTTACAAGACCAAATTAATAGAACTTTCTTCCAAGAAGATCCACATTAGCATGGTACATTTATCTGGAAAATCTGTATGAAATTTTGCCAACAATTTAAGTAGGAATGTCCTTAGGATACAATCAGAAAGGTAAATTGGAAAGTGACAATAGTGTAACTGAAGCTCCAGCCTTTTTAATGTGAAATACAAAAAAAAAACACCAAGAGGAACTTCAATCAGCCTGGTTGCCATCTAGACTTTTTTTTACTTTGTCTAATGGTTTTTGACCAATTTCCATTTCAGTGTTAAAAAGGCCAGTGATATATAAAAACCAAATGGGAAACTCGAGCTTTTCAGAACCAAATTCTATCTACTATTATATTATGTAATTTCTCTGTAAAATCATATTCTAATTTAACTAACTTTTGTTGATTTTGCTAAAACTTTGGCACATTCTATATATCAATTGCGAAGACTGAGTGCCAAAGAACTGATGCCTTCAAATGATGGTGCTGGAGAAGACTCTTGAGAGTTCCTTGGACTACAAGATCAAACCACTCAGTCCTAAAGGAAAACAACCCTGATTCTTCTTTGGAAGGACAGATACTGAAGCTGAAGCTCAAATACTTTGACCACATAATGCAAAGAGAGGACTCGTTAGAAAAGACTGGGAAAGATTGAAGGCAAAAAGAGAAGGGGACAGCAGAGGATGAGATGGTTAGATAGCATTGTGGATGTGATGGTGTGGATTTGGGTGGACTCTGGGCGGCAGCGCAGGACATGGAGGCTTGGTATACTGCAGTCCATGGGGATGCAAAGAGTCAGACATGAATGAGATACTGAACAACAACAAAGATATCAAATGCACTATTTTAAGTTGTTCTCATACAAAATGGCACAGAGGTATTCTGCCAAATGTTATATTTTTCTTTTGGTACAAATGTATTGATAAATTTTCTCTGATTTGTATATCTGTTTGTTCAAATGATGCATAGGTTTCACAAAGTCTTTATTAGTTCAAGACTACATTCACTTACCATAAATTCAATAGTAATTTGGAATGTTTGGAAGGAATTCTTAAGAGGTTCAAAGGAGATATAGGAATATCCAAAGAATTTGGGATATTGAATATTAACATCTGAAAGTCAATAGAAAAATACTGTTTAGCAGTAAAGTTTAAAAAAATAATCATTTTTAAACATTAGATCACAATATAATATCAGTTTATTTAGCACTATCTTTTAACAGTCATGGCCAACTTCTTAAATTTTCCCAACAGGTACTTTCATTCCAACTGGTTCCTTCATTCCATCAATTTTTCCCATCTTTCTATTCTAAATATTGTCTTAAGAACAACTGTTTCAGTTTGTTCTTTATTCAAATATTGAAGCTTCAATGCAACGTTTGCTTTAAGAAAAAAAAATGCATGGCTAAATTATAAGGTTTATCCTAAAGAATGGAAAGATACTGGCAAAAGCCATGGAAATCCAGAAATAAAACCAAGTCTGAGATACCCCAAAACTGTGAAGCTGACTTTTGAACATTCAGAAAATAGAGGCCCATACACAATCAAGGTAACAATTAAAATAAGCCATTTCTTGTTGTTTAACCTAAGCAGCTGGCCATTAAAGTTATATTGCCTCTCAAAAGGTATGCTGTTTATTCAACCTAAATAGTAGATATGAATTAAGTTCCCTCTAAATTTTTGTGAAACTCACCATCTGCCCAAAAGCCAGCTGTGTCTTTTCCAGTTATGGTTCTTCTATGCTTGTTAGTGCACTAAAGTGTCAAATCAAATATATGAAATGCTGCTTTGCAAATCTGTCCTAAACAAAGAAATCTTCAGAATGTATAGAGAGTTATCAAAGCTTTCCAAGTAAACCAACCTTCTGAACAACTCTCCCCTCCTTTGCCAAGGTTGCAATGGCAACGAGAGCCACTCCGCTCATAATCATTGATGCAAAAGCTGTTCACAGAGCAGATGGTTTCATCACAGGACTGATCAGATTGTCGTACAACTGAAGTCCTGCTGTTCCTCCTGATGGCCTTAGTAGTAATGCTGGAAGCAATAGTAGCAGGTGGCAGGAGTGTAGCTGTTGCAATAGAACTGATAGGATATGTAGTAGGTGAAAGCAGTCCAGAAAGGAGTTCTGCATTAGACCCTTGTATTATCTTGGTTTCAACCAAAAACTTTGTATTGCCTCCTTTGATAGCAGGTATTGATTTGAGCTGAAAAAAGAAAAATGTGTTTAGTAAGGCCAAAGTTTAATGCTGCAAATCTTACAGCTAAATGTTAATCATGTAGGTTAGAATAATATTTAAAAATTGCTCAGTCTGATATGACACAAGTAGGATGATTTGCTATCTATGATAGGAGCTGACTCTGTCTTAAGAAGAAAGCCTGGTTTAATTTAAGCTGGAATATTGACCAAGTATTAATCCTCACATCTTCTGAATATGTCCTGGTAACTATTTTTATGTGACATGGCTCATGACAATATCTTTGTTTGATCTCTACTCCATAGCTTAAACCCCTCCAGTCACTGGGGCACTGGCTTCCGTGGCTATCGTGGCTCAGATTGCAGAGGAGAACAAACACTTGGCTTTCATGTAGCACCTGATCAGCATTTTTTGAAAACCCTATGAAGAGACTCCTCATATGTATAGGTATAAGAACATTTTAGTGTTCTTTTTTAAATATGGGGCTCTTGAGAGAACACTAGGCCGGTGTTAAACATAAAGTCAATTTAAAGTGGGAAAGAGATTGGAGTTCTAGCAAATATTAATTGCTATTTTTGTAACCATTTAAAGTGTTTTCCATTACTTCTCCAATGAGTTTCATATGGCTGTGCTTTTTATTTTTTTTTTTTACTTTTTATTATTTCTGGAAGGTGTTATTCTTCTTATTGCATGGGCTGCTTCCAGTTGCTGCTGGTTATAAGGAGAAAACTGAATTCACTATCAGCACAGCCATTCTCATCTACTGTCCATCCTTTCCCATTTCACCATGCATCTTTTTTCCATGCCTATAAGTTGAGCTATATCTTCTAAAAGATCACTAAACTCATATTCAGGAATAGCTTAAATAGATATAAGGCTTGAATCACGCAATTTGACAGGTACCTAAACATGTCATTCTTAGCACAAATTGACATTTGTATAACTCTACCTATTTGGAAGAGTCACCCTGCTAGCTAGAACTGCTTATTGGGAAGGGAAATACAGCCATGAGATTTGCCACTGTTTTCCTTGACTTGTTCTGCATTAAAATTTAAGGACAGCCTCATTACTGTGACAGAATAGGGCTCAACAACTGGGGCTATATATTTTTCTGCCAAATAAAGAAGTGATGGATAGCACTTTGATGCATCAACTGACCATGACTTAAAAGGATAAATGTATTGCATTTTTTATTCTCATGGAACATAACCAATACCAATAAAGAAAAGAATATTTTCTCATAATGCATAATAACTGAATCAACCATTGATCTGATTGAAGAAATGTAGCTCAAGAAAACACATCCTTGTAGATAGCTGTATGATCCAGCCATAATATCTCTATTCAAAGCATCTCATATAGCAAACATAGGAAATATTTTTGTCCAAGATCTTGAAATGACAGTGCTAGCAGTTTTTTTCACTCAGTATAAAGCAGCTTTTCACATCTTTATCTTATCATGAATCATCTTCCATGGCTACGAAGTTTGGCCTGTCCTTCAGAATTATTAAGATAAGACCCTATTTATATTTTCTCTGAATGAACAGGGAGAGTGGAAATCAGGGTTTTGTCTGCAATCTCTAACTTTGGAGCACAAATGTTTTGGAATGCAAAGCTACCCTGAATTCACTGAAAATATTTTTTTCCTTCTCTCATAAACCCTGTCCTCAAAAGAAAGCCATCTGATAAATTTTTCTTTACATACTTTCCATTATATTTAAATTTTGGTCACTATGCTTCCACCCACAATTTCCCATAAAGATGGTATTTGATGCAAACAACAAAATCCTTTGATTGGATTAAATCCAAAGATTTCTAGCTATAGAACCCAACTAGCTTAGCAATTGAGCTGATTATTCAGTACTACCAATAGAAAAGTTTCTTCCACTACACTTGGTTAATTACTTATTTTAATTCCAGAAGGCCCTCAAGACCTGGTTATGTTATCAGGCCTGAGTCTCCTAGAGGGAAATATGCTTAGATACCTCCATTGTTCAACATTTATTCTCTCTTTGTCTAGGGATACTTTATAAAAAATCATATATTTTTATACTATTTATTTCTTAATGTAGCTTTTTATAGTTTTTATATCTGGTGTTTTTATATATGTGGTTTTTATCCAATTGTTGGGCACTGCTCAGGTTCACTTTTGATGAGATGGGCAGCTGTACAAATTTGATTAATACATAAAATAACACACTAGCTTCAGGTGTCACAGATCAGGCTGTGAATAAACAGTTCTTGCCTCTCATATTTTACTGTTGCTTCTGCCCAATAGCATGTATCACTTAACAGCCCTTTGCTTTCTAATGAGAGAATGGCCTATATAGCTGCCACAAACAACACTACAGCAATTTTAAAAATATGAAAAAATGTGTATTTCATCCTTTATCAATGGTGAGCTTCTTCAGCTACTAGAAGTGGGGGGAGAATTTTTAGATGCTTTTGATTGAAATAAAAGTTCATATAAATGAAACAGAAATTATGCAAAAAGCAGACTTCCATTGAGTAAAGGAAAATTCTGCTCAGCTTCATTTTGAAGCAGTTAGGCTCTTTCACACCCATTCCGTTTGTTTCTGTGAAAGTAAATATGTCTGAAAAAAAATAAAGGCTTTAGAGCAGGGGTGTCTGACCTAGGCAATGTTAAGATGTGCAGACTTCCACTTCCAGAATTCCTCAACTAGCTATGCTATGCTATGCTAGCTGAGGAATTCTGGAAGTGGAAGTCCACACATCTTAACATTGTGAAGATTGGACATGCCTGCTTTAGATGATCAGAGAGCAGAAAAAACATTAAGACTAAGCCAAATGCAAATGAAGACTTAATTACCATCAGAGTGTACATTTGTTGATAGATTTGTATGTGATCTCTGTTTAGGCCTTCTTGTTTAAATACTGCACTAAATATATTAAGCAACCAAAATGCCAGAGTGAGGTGTATGGATGTACCTCATCAATATAAATGTCATAGTCTGAATCATCGATATCAATTCCATCATCATCTTCACCGTTTCCCGACGCAGTAACATATCGATGTCCATGACTTCCACTCCCTAATTCTTCTGGGTCTGGGAAAATAAAACTTGCATAGTAACGAATATGTATTTTGATATAGCATTGTTTTCATACAAGGTAAATGCAGCAAAATTGGTAATTTTTTGGGAAATAATGCATAATTCTCCCTTCATAATGTCAGACATTGTGAAGACATTTTACCTTTATTTAGTTGTGGGGGGAAAAGGAGAAGTTCCAGATGTGATTCCAGAAAATAATATTTATTCTAGCCTATAACAAATAAGAGAATGTACACAGTGGAGATGAAACTCAGTTCAACATTCCTCTTAGGGCACTGATAAAAGCAATTGTATATTAGAACTCTGATTTTTTTTCTAAATTTGAATATACAGTAATTCAGTAATTCATGAATATTATCATTTCATAAATTAGTTCATTTTATAATAGCTAAGGGTTTACAGTGATTATTTGCAGAGATTTTGTTAATTTTGTGCTTACGTACTTTTACTGAAATACAAGTTTTGATCTGTTTTGATCTGGTTCGTTGCTCAGTCAGTCAGACGTTTAGACTGGATTTGGCAGTTTTTTTCCTTGGTATATAATATTACTTCTTAAAAATGGCTCTTTTTGTATTTTCCTCTCCTTTTTTGGTTCTGAGGTTTTGTGAGGTGATGATTTAAAATAGATATGGATATTGCATTCCCAACTTCAGAAATACTTTATGAGCCTAATAGTGCAATCCAAGGGAAATAAATTTCATTTCTGAATTATCAAATGTTTCTAAAATGCCATGAAGGGTATTCTATAGTTCATACGAATGGATTTTTGTACAGATAATTCAGTGTGCAATGAACATTTGCACTTAAGGCACACACCCTCATTTGTAGTCCTCTAGCCATAATTAAGGGGGAGGAAGCTCTAGAGGATGTACTGAGAAAAGATATCCACTTGAACAATTGTTAGGTAAAGGTAAATGTTTCCAATCTAGATAGTGGTGCTCATCTCTGGTTCACGGCTGAGGGAACCAGCATTTGCCCAAAGGTACTTCCGTGGTCATGTGGCTGGCACGATTAAACACCAAGGCGCTCAGAATACTGTTATCTTCCCACTGAAAGTGATACATATTTATCTACATGCATTTTTGCATGCTTTCGAACTGCTCGGTTGGCAGGAACTGGAGCAAGTAAATGGATTTACTACCAAGCTGCCGACCTTCCAGCCGACAACCTTGTGTCTTAACTGCTCAGCCACTTATTTATTCTTATGTGTTAAGAACACAGTTATGTGTAAAGAACTGTGTTAATCCAATTCCAATAAATAACAACCTGGTCAAGCCTTTTGCTGTTGCTAATTTAGATGACAACTTAGTATTAATCAAGAATTTCTGAACCCATTTTATTAAATAATTAATTGCAGAACCTAATGTCATATTTGGAAAATAATTGAATTCTTGTTTCTACAGAAGTCTAATGGCTATAACTAAATGAAAAGAAGTGTCTCAACATCCAGTGACTGACTACTTGTTGGCTTTGGGAGTGGAAACATTAGTGTTCCTAATTAGTTTTACAATCCACTGGATATGTGTAGCAGCCCTGCTACTAAACTGTAGTATTTGTTACAAATAAAGCGTATCCCATTGACTTATTATTAATCTAGAATTTCAAAGTGGGCTCACCAAAATATTTTACTTCAATTGTTGTTATTATTTGCAAAATACCATTTGTCATGAATGGGATGTCAAAAAATGTCTAACCAGTAATAAAGATTTATGATCATCTGGGCAAAACTATAAATGACTATTATATCCTCAGGAAGTTTCTATAAACCATTTCTTTGGAAGCTAAGTTTAAACACAAGAAATCAAAATAATCAAAACAATACATAATATTATGAGATCCAGTCTACTGATACCAGAAAAAAGAGCAGTAAGGAAAAAAGGAAAATATAATAAATGTAATGGAAAGAAGGTTTGGATTAAAAATTATTATAGATGGCAAGATACAAAAATAGATTCTTTATACTATAGCTCTAATTGTTTGGGATCTTGCTTTTATCTTTTTATTTCTAAAGAATCAATACTCCAATGAATCCTATGCAACATTTGATCTGCTCTAGCAAACTGTTATTGTTCATCATATGTGCCATGTTTAATTATGAAATACAATAAATAATGAAAGAAGGGGGCTTTTTGGCCTGGGTTTTCTTGAATTACAGGAATCCTCGACTTATAACTATTCATTCAGCAACCATTTGAAGTTACAACTGCACTGAAAAAAGTGACTTATGACTGGCCCTCACACTTACAACAGTTGCAGCATCCCAATGGCCATGTGATCAAAATTCAGGTGCTTGGCAATGGGAATGAATTTACGATGGCTGCAGAGACCTGAGGTCATGTGATCTCCATTCACGATCTTCCCAGCCAGCTTCCAACCAGCAAAATCAATGGGGGAAGCTGGATTCACTTAACAACATGATTCACATAACAACAGCAATGATTTGCTTAGCAATTCTGGCAAATGTTTTTAATGCTGGTTTTGTTAGACACCGAGAGTCTTCAGATTTTGGCGGCACATAAATCAAATAAATAAATAAAAAAAATAGGTTATAAAAGTGAGTGTGATTCATTTAACAGCTGCCTTGTTTAGTGATAGAAATTCTGGTCCCAACTGTAGACATAAGTCAGGGACTACCTGTATACCTTCGTTTGGTTTTTCCAGAACTCAGGTATTGACACAATGAGAGGATCAGGAAAAATTGAGCCTATTTTGAGCCTGTATTGATCAACTGGATTCTTTAAATACAGTTGGTGGCTAAAGCAAGTTCTTTATCAGCCACAACATTTTTAGCACTCAGCAATAAAAGAAAGGTTGTCTACTCACGGAACATTCTGATTATATCACTGGCAATGCTTGGTAGGCTGGAGCCATATGAATTTGTAGCTCGGATGGCAAACTGATACTTGTTGTTTGGAGTTAGCCCCTTCAGGACCATGGAGTCCATCTGGATCTGTTCTCTAATTACTGTCCAGTTGGTATCAAAATCAGGTCTGATTGTGGTGAACAAAGAGTCCAAAATAAAATTAGAGTTACCTTAGTCAATCAGTAAGAGTCAAACATTTCCCAATGTCCAATATTTGCTAAATTTGCCATCTTAATATGAATACTGAATGTGAAATTAAATTACTTGATTTGAGGATTTTATACTTGTTGGTGTGTCTTGATTGTTTTGATTTTGGTATGCATTAAAAATTAAACCTCAGATCACATTCCCACTTCATGCAAAACAACAACAGAACAAGAACCTCAGAAGAGTTATTTATTTAAAACATAGATAACTCACATTCATCATCTGAAAAGGCTCTCAGAGCAATTTACATCCGATCAATACAATAAGGCAGTTCATGCTTACAGATTTATGACCCAACAGAAAAAGAAAAAGGAACAGGAAGGAGAAAAGAATTGACCCTGGACATCCATGCTTACCATAGTTGTCATAATACAGACATCAGCCCCAAGTTTTTTTATGCAATTCCATAAATCATCACGAAATATTATATTTATATAACAGATGAGGAAAATTAAAAGTATGGTTAATCACTTCTAACTCTATTAGTCTGATTTAAATTAAATTACATTTGAAGGTTAATGGCATTAAGTAAGCTTTGATTTTATTATGTCACCAGCCATTTACTTCTTTATGCTGGTGCCACTTACTTTTTGGACCAATGTGCCACTCAGAGGCCAAGTGTCAAGTCAACACTTCTGTTTTATTGGTCAGCTGGAATGGAAACATAACAAGACGATAAGGGGCTCTGACTGAATGGCCTTGCTTCTCAACTTCTGCTGCTGCAATTTAACAGAATGATTGTTGGCTAATGAAAGAAAAGCCCAAAATCAGATTTTACCAAATATGACAGCTACCACAGACCAGTACACACCAACAATGTCAAATATTGACATCAATATTTCCTGGAATCCTTGCAATCAAAGCAAGTCAAGATAAACTGAGACCCACCAAGATGATCACATATTTATTTATTTATAAATCATACTTCTATGCCGCCAATTTCCGAAGACTCTTGGCAGCTTACATAGGTTAGTGATTGTACATTTTTCTTTATTTTACCCCGCCCCCTCAGCTGGCCAGTGATGTTCATTTTCGGGGTGTCCTCTGAGACTCCTGCACTGCCCCCGGGACAGGCAGTTTTTTGCACCGACTTTTGATGTTCCGTCGCGCCGAGTTACTCCTCCGTCGATTTGCCGACCAGCAATTTTTCCCTCCGAAGGAGGTCCCCATTAATCTACTTGCATTTTCACGTGCTTTCAAACTGCTGGATAGGCAGGAGCTGAGGCAAGTGATGAGCGCTCACCCCATCATGAGGAGCTTGCGGATCAAACCTGCCAGAGTGCCAGCCATTTCTGGATGACATTTCTGGTGGCACTAATCCGCTGAGCCACCGCACCTCAAGCTATAATGCATGTAAGCCACCAAAAATCTTCAGAGATTGGTGGCATAGAAATGTGAGGATGATACATACAATAAATAAATCATATCTTTATAAATATACAGTGGAGGTGATGAACAGATTTCAGGTATTAGATCTGATAGACAGAGCGCCTGAAGAACTATGGATGGAGGTGTGTATTACTATACAGTAGATAGCTACTAAAACCATATCCAAGAAACAGAAATGCAAGAAAGCAAAGTGGCTGTCTGATGAGGCTTTAGAAATAGCTGAGGAAAGGAGGAAAGTGAAAGGCAAGGGAGAAAGGGAAAGAGATACCCAACTGAATGAAGATTTCCAGAGAATAGCACGGGGAGATGAGAAGGCCTTCTTAAATGAACAGTGCAAAGAAATAGAAGAAAACAATAGACTGGGAAAGACTAGAGATCTCTTCAACAAAATTGGAGATATCAAGGGAAGCTTTCATGCAAAAATAGGCATAATAAAAGACAAAAATGGTAGAGACATAACAGAAGCAAAAGAGATTAATAAGAGGTGGCAAGAACACACAGATTTGTACAAGAAAGATCTAAATATCCCTGATAACTATGATGGTATGGTTGTTGACTTATAGCTGGAAATCCTGAAGTCAAGTGGGCCTTAGGAAACATTACTAACAACAAAGCTAGCAGAGGTGATAGTATTCCAGTTGAACCATTTAATATCCTAACAACTGATTGGTTTAAAATTGGGAAAGGAGTATGACAAGGCTCTATATTGTCACCCTTCTTATTTAATTATATGCAGAATATATAATGCAAAATATTGGGCTGAGTGAATATTGAATATTGAACTTGAATCTCAAGTTGGAATTAAGACTGCTGGAAAAAATACCAACAACCTCAGATATGTATATGATGCCACTCTAACAACAGAAAGTGAAGAGGAACTAAGGAGTCTCTTGATGAGGGTGAAAGAGGAGAATGCAAAAGCTGGCTTGAAACTCAACATTAAAAAAAACTAAGATCATGGCATCCTGTCCTATCATTTTCTGGCAATGGGGAAGAAATGGAAGTGGTGGCAGATTTTTCCTTTTTGGGCTCCAAGGTCTCTGCAGATGGTGACTGCAGCCATGAAATTAAAAGCCATTTGCTCATTGGAAGAAAAGCTATGGCAAACCAAGATAACTTGTTGAAAAGCAGAGACATCACTTTGCCAACAAAGGACTATATAGTCAAAACTATGGTTTTTCCAGTAGTAATGTATGGCTGTGAGTTGGACCATAAGGAAGGCTGAATGGAGAAGAATTGATGCCTTTGAATTGTGGTGCTGGAGAAAACTCTTGAGAGTCCCTTGGACTGCAAGATCACACCAGTCAATCCTACAGCAAATCAACCCCGATTGCTCTTTGGAGGGACAGACACTGAAGCTGAAGCTCATATACTTTGGCCACATAATGTGCAGAGAGGACTCATTAAAAAGACTGATGCTGGGAAAGATTGAAGGCAAAAGGAGAAGGAGATGACAGAGGATGAAATGGTTATATAGCATCATCAAAGAAATGAACGTGAATTTGAGCAATTCCAGGACACAGTGGAGTACAGGGAGGCCTGCTGTGCTACATTCCATAGGGTCACAAAGAGTCAGACATGACTTAGTGATTGAACAACCACTTTTATTCTAGCTGTATCAGTTGCCGCTTGGCTTTTTAGCAGAATTGAAGGAGTTGGTTATGATCTAGAAATCTATAAAATGACTTGAGAGTATGTAACAATCACACATTCTGCTCATCCTAAAAGAACTTTCAAAGGGACTTTTTTCTGAATCCTCACCTCCGCACATACAATAAATTAGTCTAGTATTTTAAAAAAAATGGGTTTTGATAAGTTTCTCCTACATAGTGGGAGTTTGTATTCTTAGCATTTTAATGGATGCATATGTGTATTTATTGGATTATTTTTATTTCTTGGATTATATCTTCTATTTCTTCCAGAAGCTCATGATAGTATACAGAAAATTTTCCTCAGTTAGATTTAAATTGAGTTGGGCTGAAAAAAATGACTGACATATGTTGAGCTTCTGTGACATAGGATGTACCTGGATCTGGTTCTCTCACCAATCCTTGTGGAGCACCGTAATCACTATATTACACTGGCTCATCCATTTCTGACAGAAACAGATGTAGGACCTGGCTTTCCTCTTAGCTATTGCTGGCTTAATTTGATAGAAATTCTCACCTTCCTGAGAGATGTTTTAAATATCTTTGTGTGTATATGTGTATTGGTTCTGAATGCAAATTATGTTAAACTAGATTTGAATTATTTATGCTAGCCTACATGTTTTTCACAGAAAATCAGGATGAAAAATGTAATCATTCCATCAGCCAAATAAACATTATTCCTTGACTATTAATGGTAAAAGAAAGGATCCTGCTTGTTCATGATTCTGCCCAGTATTCCCTGTGAGATAGATGGGTTATTAGATGGCATCCTCAAGAGAGAAATTGAGGATGAAACCAGGAAAATATCTGTACTTCCCCTCATTAAGTTCAACATTTGGTGACTCCATGGACACATCCAGGTAATTTTAGTGATAAGGATATTGCCATTGCCTTTCTATTTTTTTTTTGACCTTCCTATACAGCCTACAGCCTTTGAGTTTCCTTGTGGTCTCCTTTCCAAGTATTAACTGGGTTTAATCCTTCTGAACCTTTACAAAATCAGGCAATGGTTATTTTATTTAAAAGATTTGTATGGCTGCCCATCTTAAAATGTTAATTTAACCCACTGAGTCATACCCACAGATAGAATGTCATATACGACCTGACTAGACACTCTGAGCCTTCAGATTGTTATTTCCATGAATGCCTTTGAAATGCACATGGAACTCACTGGCATTTTTTAAAATGGGGTATTGGGACAGGTGCAACTCTCTTATCTTTCATACTAGTGCAAATAGTTAAATCAAAACAAAAACAGGAAGTGGACGGACTAGAACCAAATGTGAATAAATTCCTTTTTCTTTTGTGTAAAACCTACCTATTTCTACTGCTTCCCTGCAACTAGGAAACAGTAAAAATCTTTCTTGAAAATTATAGATATGCTTAAAAATATGAAGCACTTTTAAAGGAGAACATAAATAGAAGCATAGACATCATTCTCTATAAAGAGACTAAGATGGGAATGCCAATAGGTCGCTAACATACTTTTAAGTAGATTTTGTCTGTATAGTTTTAGTAAGGATTTAGGATTTTGTATTCTGTTAGAAGTAGATGGAGAAAAAGGTGTGTGTGTGGTTTTTTTTTTTTGCCTTTTCTGTGTTGGCTTCCTTTTAGGACTCATTATTCAGGAAATACATGACACATGCACTCTCCTGCCAAGTTAATTCTATTGTAATAATGAACTATTAACTTCCCAAACCCACTTGTTTCCTCAAATAATTAGCAATAATAAAGTAATTAACAACATCCAATATTGCATCCTTTCTTTCAAATTTATAGGCAGATTCACATATTACTTTTCCAATACAAAGATTGAATTTGTGCACTGGAAGATCTTCATGATGAAGCCAATAATTATTTGGCCTGAGAACAATACATTGGAAAAAGCTTTATTAGTCCTATATTGCTGATCATGGTTTTGGTTCTCTCTTCTGAGAGTATTCAGAAATACTCTTTTCTGTCTCAGGAATTTTACAAGTATGCTGTAGACACCCTCCCAGGAAGGTGCTGGGAGATGTATCGCTCTGTAAAACACCTATTGACCAAAAAACAAGCTAGTATGTTTATTCTACATTACTTACTTTAGAAACCAAATTGGTCTTTACCTCCTAAGTTTACTTTTCTCTTTGATGAACATATAGGTGCATTTCCAAGCAGTCCATTAGGTTGCGCATAATCCACCATGATTTTTGTTAATAGCGTTAATGGGCTTTTTGAGGCAAAAAAAATTATTACAAACAATTCTTAAAAATATTTACATTAGGGTAGGGTCTGAGATTTAGACAATGAAGAAGGAAATGGTTTTGGCTGCATGGATTCTTTGAGAACTCTGACTAACATTATGCAGTACTTAAAATAGTTGTAGCTTTTTTTAAGTCCGGCAGTTATAAACTTTTCAGGGGAGACTTTTCAGGGGAGATTGAAGGGCAAGTGCTGAAACATGTGTTATGACTTTCTGGTACAGACCCTAAAACAGCTGCTTGCGCTGTCAGGATGTAAGTATGAAAAGCTAGAATTTGAAATATGAGACAGAAGTTGCCATTTTTTCATCATCTGGATGTGGAGCTTATGTCTATCTTAATGCAGACATCTGAAAAAGCCTGCTTTAATTAATAGCAGTTATCCCTGCCCTCAGGCAACTTCTTAAGCACTTCGGAATTATTTTCAGCTCTGATGCATACACACCTCTTATGACGAATTCCATTCATTTCAATAGAAGATATCCAAATCAATGGATCTTCAGCCATCCTGCTGGAGTAAAATGGCCTTAATTTCAAGAAAGTTGGCTTAATTGAATATTAGTTCAGATAAAGAAATGGGGCACAAATGACAGAATATTTATCTTGAGATGGAGATGACTACACTTCAATCCTTCTTCATCTATCAAGTTCAATGGACAATCTCAGGATGGTTTTCAGATTCAGATACTTTATTGGCCAAGCATGATTAGGTACACAAAGAATTTGACTCTGATACAGCAGTTCTCAGCGTACTTGCAAGACAACAGTAAATAAAATTATGACATAAACAAATAAACAAAATTTGTTTAACATTGTTATGCATCCAAAATGTGCAGCCAGTAGAAAAGGAAATATGCAAAAGTGTAAAATTAGAACCACACACTTCTGGATTAATTTAGAATTCTTTGTGCAATAGTAATCACTGTGCCTTGTTTTATAGCATGATTTAAATACTCAGCTGAATGATGCCACAGGGGAAACAAGTGTCTCTGTGTCTGGTTGTTTTGGTATGCAATACCCTAGTGTTGTCCAGAGGGAAAAGGTTCAAACAAATTATGTCCAGGCTGAGAGGGGTCTGCAGATATCTTCTCTGCTCTTCTTTTGACCCTCTCAATATACAAATCCTCCATGAAGGGCAGGCTGGCTGCAATTATTTTTTTCTGCAGTCCTGACTGTTCATTGGAATCTGTACCTATGCACAGGTACTGCACAGTTGCTGCACTGAACCAGACAGTGAAAAGATGTACAAAGGACAGATGCAGTGATTCTTCTGTAGAACTGTAGCAGCAGCTCTTGGGGCAGGTTGAACTTCTTGAACTGATGCAGGAAGTACATCCTCTATTGTGCCTTTTTAATAATGTTAGCCATCCATTTCAAATCTTGGGAAATTATAGAGTCCAGAAACTTGAAGGATTGCACTGCTGATACTGTGTTGCTGAGTATGATAAAAGGGGGTGAAATAGGAGGATTCTTCCTAAAATCTATTGTCATCTGCATAGTTATGAGCATATTTAACTCCAGGTTATTGCAACTGCATCACAGGGCCAGCTGTTTGACCTCTCATCTGGATGCAGTCTCATCAACATCTCAGATGAGTCCAATGACTGTTGTTACTATCTGCAAACTTCAGAACTTTACAGAGGGGTCCCTAGAAGTGCAGTTGTTGACGTAGAGCAGACCTGGGCATTTTGAGGCCCACGGCCCAAACACGGCCCGCCGGCCGGCTTTGAACAGCCCGCGAAATGTTGCTTAAAAAGTCAGAAAATAAAAGTTTTTTATGCGTAGATTAAAATCCAATGCTTTTACCTTGACGCCTGTTAATTCATGTAACGTGTAAGTAGGCCTATGTTGAGCACGTAATCTGTAAATTAAGCCAATGAGTGCATGTTAATTGCATGTGATTGACAACCTGTCATTTTCACCCATCAAAAATGTCTGCTCACGCCAAAAAAAGAAAGGTGGAGACCGAAGGCAGAGGCTTCCTGAAAATACGGACTACCAAATATTTATTTACTGAAGTCAGAGGTAAACCCGTGTGTTTAGTTTGTGGAGAGCAGGTCGCCGTGTTT